>JARYGA010010181.1:0-68874 GCA_030545235.1 Helianthus tuberosus
GAACCGGCTCGTCGAACCCTAACTAAGATCTCCTAACCCTAAACCCTAAATCCTAACTCCTAAACTTTAAACCCTAAAGCTAAAAAATAAGGCTAAAACCTAAGCTAAACCGTAAAATCTAAACTATAAACCCTAAAAGCTAAACCCTAAAAGCTAAACCCTAAAGGCTAAACCTAAAGCTAAACCCAAGGTAAACCCTAAAGCTAAACCCTAAACCCTAAAACTAAACCCTAAAGACAAACCCTAAGGCTAAACCCTAAAGCTAAACCTTAAAAGCCAAACCCTAATATATTTAGGGTTTAGGGGTTATGATTTAGGGTTAAGAGATCTTAGTTAGGGTTCAACGAGCCGGTTCCAACGCCGCTGGAATGAGTCCAATCGGAGTTCGTTTGAGTCGGTTCCCCACTGTTCCCCACTTTTTTAGTGTTCCCCAATGAACCTCACACTATATATATATATATATATATATATATATATATATATATATATATATATATATATATATATATAGGGAGCCGCAAGAATGAGAACCACCACGAGAACTGCGCCCCGCGGGTGGCCGTTGACCACAAAATTTTTTTTACACCTAGATCCGTATATTTTAAGACCGGGTGTAAATTTTGGGTTCAAACGGCGCGCCCGAGGGGGTAGTTTTTTACGGCCAAAGTTTGGGTTTTTTTAATTTTTTTAATTTTTTTTTTTACCAAACTTTGGGCGTAAAAAACTACCCCCTCGGGCGCCCCGTTTGAACCCAAAATTTACACCCGGTCTTAAAATATACGGATCTAGGTGTAAAAAAAATTTCGTGGTCAACGGCCACCCGCGGGCCGCGGTTCTCGTGGTTCTCATAACTCGTGGTGGTTCTCATTCTAGCGGCCCCCTATATATATATATATATATATATATATATATGTAGGGTTAACGTACAATGGCTCTTATCATACAATATGTAAGTGCTCATCTCAGCCGTACGATCTGGTGCGAATTCACTCTTGAACATGCGATTTGTGCTGAAAAACCAACATGTGAAATTACTTTATATACCAACATGCGATTTCATCAAGAATACCAACATGCGATTTCCAACATGTTTTTTTATAACATGCGATTTCACAGTATCGTACGAGCGTATGATAAGCCCTAATTATACGTTACACTATATATATATATATATATATATATATATATATATATATATATATATATATATATATATAATATACACATTTATAGAGGGACAGAGGGGAACAAGCACAATACACTGCATGTCTAAGATTCGTGAAAGGCAGAATGAGCCATTCATCAAATAAACTAAATAAATGGTTAATAGCTTATTATTATCATGGTATCAATTCCGTATGTAATTAAAAGTTAATGGGAAAGTTATTGTATAAGACGATTTTAGCGTACAAAACGTAGGAGACAATCTGGTCCATCAATTTGCAAGATCAATGGTTAAGATTAAATGATCTTCAGATTTAAAATTGATATAACTAAAAACAAGGAAAACAAGTGAGGAAAAAGGAAAAATAGAAAAATTTAATATTGTTGACTCATAAACCCATTTTGCTCATGATTTTCAAACAACAATAATTTTTCATATGATAATATTTTTTTTATAAACATTACATCATATTAACAGACATTTCATTCTCTTTTATTTGAGTAGGCTATTGCTATAGTTTTCTTAATGTTTAAATTTTTTTATTCTACAAGATATAAAGTTACATGACTATTTATGTTCCAGTGCGTAATTACGTACTGAACATAATCAATGAATGCTTAAATAACGTATCATATGTCACAAATTCTCAATGTCATACTACATCTATAATCACGTACCAAATGGTCGATGAATACCTAAATCACGTATTAGATACTTAATATATACCTAAATCTAGAATCATGTAGCATGTGTGCAAAAACAGTAACAAATGCTCAATGTAATAATCACGTACCATGTGTGCAAGTAATAATAAATGCTCAATATAACACTACATCTATAATCACGTAATAGTATAGAAAAATTAAGTTCTCATTAAATTAAATGTATAATCACGCAATAAGCATAACTTTAATTAAAAAAACATTATACAATCAAAAAAGTTATAATAACATAATTATGCATTGATACATAATCACGTGACATTACACTTGTTACATATAGTACATGATTATAAATGTAGGGTCACATTGAGTATTTGTTACTGTTTGCACATACGGTACGCAATTACGTACTGCAACATAATTATGTAATGTTACACAATCATGTAGCTTTATACCTTGTAAAATATTTTTTTTTAAATTAAGAAAACTATAGCAATAGCCTACTCAAATCAAAGAGAATTAAATGCTCGTTAACACGGTATATTTTTTTTAAATTATTGTGTGAAAAAGTTACAGTCATTTGAAAATTGAGGGTGAAGTAAGTTACTCGAGAAAAGACGATAATACCCTTTCCCTTTAAATTAACAAGGACACATGTCACCATAAGATTGTTTCTTACACTTCGCACCCTGATTCCATATTGTACATAATCCCGACCCAAAAAGTAATAACCATTAAATGAGATAAAAGATGGAATTAAGCCCTTCTTTTTTTTTTATTAAACGCTAATTTTACTTTTTTTTTCTAGCAACTCAAATAACTTTCTATATCAAACATATGACGGATCATATGTTTAACATTGTTTTATAAAGATATGTAACCAAACAGAAAGAATTTAAATAATATATTATAATATGTTTTTTAGTATTTGATTCCGATCGTTATTAGAACAAACCCGTGTATTCACACGGGCGTACACCTAGTTATTCTTTTAAAAGATATACCTAAAAAAATGAGCATTTTTTTAATATGGGTATACTATTACGGTGTTATAGAAACAAAAATGTCATTTTTAAAGGGGTAACACATTTTTAATACGTATTTGTTTTATGTTTTTCCTCGGTTTTAGTCATTGTTTGGTTAACACAGTTTTACGCCCCCACCCCGCAGCACGGGGCTTATAGTTATTATTAAAATTATTATTTATTAGGTGTTATTGATCTATATGGACGACAATATTTGAGTAATCCGACCTCTAGTGACATCCCGCTTTTATACGTTACCCATCACAGAATACACGGTTTTCCTAGGATGTTGGGTAGCCTTGCTATTTTATAATCATTGAATCTTTTCAATGATGTCATTTACGGGGATGCACCAGATTCATCATTTTATGCAAATAATGTGTATTACGAGGACGAGTATTATTTTTTTATGGTATATATCCGGAGTGGGTTGTGTTGATGCAAACTCTCTCATACCCCCTAATGATGATGAAAAACGATTGTATTACAAGAAAAAACACGAGTCAGTGAGAAAAGATAACAAACATGCATTTTGGGTGTTAAAGAAACAACGAACTATCATTGCCCAGCCATCACATATACAAGAAAAGAAAAAAAAAAAGAAATATAATGTATGCTTGCATTATATTACATAATATCATTTTAGAGGACACGAGTCCAGCCATTTGTGCCGACTATGATGATACCATTCAGCCGCCAAACCCAATTCTAACTTATGTCGAGAAAGAAGCTATCCGACTAAAATAGGAAGAGAAGACACCCACTTGAATATTCAAGCGGATTGGTTGAACATCTATGGTTGGATCGCAAGATACATAATGAGAAAGACGAAGACGAGTAGCTTTTTTTATTATTTGGGTTATGTCATTATTTTAAACTTGGTTTGTTTGTTTTTTTAATTTGTTTAAATGATATTTTATTTTTTATTTTGTTTAAATAGCATAAAAAATAAAAATAAAATGATTTGGGAGTTTTATTCCATTGCATTGTTGTTATTAAAATGAAGGAATAAAACCCCTTTTGATGTGGCACTGAGGTGGCGCAATGGAGCACATAGGGCTCCATTCCACAACACCTAGCCTTATAATTGAGTTAGGGTTAACTGTGTGGAGGGTTGGGGAAGGCCGGTGAAGCCCTGCCTCGTCCCGGAACACCACCCCCGGACCTGGGGCCTTTTTCCCCAAAACTCGATGACCTGACACCGGTACTTCTTGGTGGGAATTGTTTGCTTTTGCAAGTATGTGTTTGTGTGTATATGTATTTCATGTGCGTGTGTTTTTTTTTTTTGTTTGTGCAGGTTGAAGAAGAAGGAAGCATTTGGTATGTGTGTATTTATTTTAATTTATATTTAAAACATTTAAATATATTTTTTGTTTATATATCTTTTATTTTAGGGTTATTATATTTTATCACCTTCAACTATTGGCTATTGGCCGCTGCCACCTCCAGCTATTACTTTAACGTCCGTCACCCCCAACTTAACACTTAGTGTGTTCTGTCACCACGTCGTTAACTGATAACTAACTTTTGATCTTGTTACTACATTTTTTAGGGTGTCATAGGGATCTTGGAAAGATTTTAGGGATCTTAGGACACCCCCAAAAGCATAGGAACAAGATCAAAAGTTAGTGATCTGGTGAAAGAACACACTAAGTGTTAAGTTGGGGGTGGCGGGCGTCAGAATGATAGTTGGGAGTGGCAGCGGCTAATAGCCAATAGTTGAAGATGATAAAATATAATAACCTTAAAATAAAAGATATATAAACAAAAAAATATTTAAATGTTTTAAAATAAACTAAAATAAATACACACATACCAAATGCTTCCTTCTTCTTCAATAGATCCCTAATTTAAACACCCAGACTCAAACCCGAGACCTGGAGGAGAAAACTCACACGTGCCCACCATAGGTGGAACTTAAATATCCGTGGCCACCACTTGAGCACTTAGTGATGGTTTCCACCTTCTATCGGAACCACAAACCGGAAACATAATATGCTTTATTTTATACATAATTAATCGGTCAAATTCCCTACATTTAATGAGTTCGTATGTGATTTCCCCATGAGTTTTAATATTATAATAATATATATAGTTTTTTAATACTTTTATTATTTAATATTATAATAATAATAATAATAATAATTATTATTATTATTATTATTATTATTATTATTATTATTATTATTATTATTATTATTTCTTTACTTTTCAAGTTGAATAGAATTTCATATTTTTTTTAACTTTAATGAATTTTTTTTAACACGGGTTGGATAAGCTTGGTGTCAACCGGTATCCAACCGTTAATGGTATCGAAAATACCGATATGATCCTGTTCGCTATCGGTACATGAAGATAAAAACCGGCATCAGTCTGGTACAGAAAATGTCAAAAGTCGGTACCGAATTGATATTGAAAATCTTTTAGTTTTGGAAATTCGGTACTGCTACCCGGTACCATTTGCTCATCCCTAATCACGGGTACCATACGAACAACAACGGTATCGTACAACTTTTTTTTGATGATTTTCTTCAACTTTTAATGATTTCTTTTAGTTTTAGGAGTAGGGATGAGCTCGGTGCAAACCGATACTGAAAATAGCGGTTACGGTATATGTATATGAAGGTAAATACCAGTAGCGAACCGGTACCATGAACGCCAAAAGTCGGTACCGATCGGTACTTAAGAGTTTTTGGTTCGGGAAATTCGGTACCGATACCCAGTACCAATTGCTCATCTTTGACCACGAGTTTCATACGAACAACAACATTATCATACAACTTTTTTGTTGATTTTCTTTCGGTTACCTTTTAGTGTTTTTTCTACATTTTTTTTATTATTGTCAGCGATTCCGTGCGCAACGCGTTTGTAGTGATTTCAAAACACATGTAAATACAGACTAAATAACAAAAGAAGTTCGCCGCAACGCGATGACGGTGATAAACCTAGTTGTTTTAAAGTTTAAATATAATTAAAATAATTTGGTTTGGGTGAAATCTGGGACGACACCGCGCAATCTGAGGAAATTTGAAAAAAATGGAAAAAGTTGATGTGATGCTAAGTGTTACACGGGAAAAAACAGAGAAATTTGAGAAAACACCCTTCACCCAAAGACAAACATCATATAAGTAACAAATTTGAACGCATCATTAAAATCATCTCAAATGAAAAACTTTTACTTTTTGTTCATATTGAATACATATTCAAATGAAAAAAGAACTTAAGTTTTAGATTAGGGTATAGCCTAAATATTTTGGATTAGAAGATTTAAACGATGTTTTATCTGCTATTTACTAAAATGATGCGTACGATTCACTCTTTTAACGAGTTCTGACGTATTAAACCATAGGGTATGGGAACGGGGAGACATCGAGGAACCCTATGTAGCATTGGCCCTAAGGGAAACACAAACACCACCCCCCATCCACGCCCCATGGCTTTACATGCATATAACGATATGAAAGTTTACATATGTGAACTAACCTTAAAGCCCAAATTTCATCCAGTCCTATGAACGGACGTACGTCTGGACTAGGAACCGGCACCAATGAAACCGAATCCAAAGTTTTCTTCTGCCAAAGACTGTACAAAAAGAACAAACGATAATCCGTTGAAATCGAACTATTCACACACGAACAAACCACAGTCACGTTATTATTGCGTAAATGATTGATATAAGAAGAGGTATAGATCTGAATCCACACTGCAGATGTCAGATTAGCGTCCCTCTTGTGCATCTTTTTATACATAATTTGACTAGGGATCTGGTTTGGGTAATAGTTGAGAACATTGCTGGTACTGGTGTTGGTGTTTCTGTATAGAAAATTTGAAGCAAGATTGTTTCGTTGGTCAGCATAGTACAAACCAACCAAATAACTGCTTCGGTTACAGACAGATTGAACTACGGAAGTGAAACAACTAGAGCTCAAGAAGAGGAACGCTACAAATCGGATACTTAAGTTGAGCTCCAACATGATTTGCTTAAGGCTGGTGGGAAATTAAAGAGCGTTGACCGAATGTTTTTGGTTGAGCTGAAATATTTGAGGCAAATTGAATGAAGATTGGAGAAATAATTGCATATATGCAAGTTTTGATAAGGTTTTGAAAACCAGAAACGGTCAACGGTTTCATGTGCGTCGGTTGAACCGGCCGGTTACAGTAAAACCGGGGTGGACCAAATGTAAGCATGCAACAGCAAATTAATATTTAAAAGTGGATCGGTCAATGACTACTAACAAATTTAATACTTTAATCCTGTGAAATGCAATATAAGAAATAAGTAATGTAGTAATGGTTTACGTGTTCTTCATTTCAAAACAAACATATTAGAGTATGTTAATGAAAAAAATTCTTTAATCAAGCAATTATACTTTTTATTTACATTCTCAGCTGAACGGGCATATTTGTTTTATTTAATTTTTTTCAACCTATCATCATTTTATTAAAAAATTCTTTAATCAAGCAATTATACTTTTTATTTACATTCTCAGCTGACCGGGCATATGTGTTTTATTTAATTTTTTTCAACCTATTATCATTTTATTAAAAATCCATTTTTTATTTTATTCTTGTCACGTCTAACAAAAATCAAGACAACTTTTTTTTTAACGGCCAACAGAATCAATCCCAAGCACTCTCGGGGCACTCACTGGACCAAACGGAGTACTCCGAGAGTAACCCGAGTCCACCACCAATTTCGAGGAAAACCAGGTAACCCAACCACTCGTAGGCACGACGATAAAGTTACCAGTAAAACTCGTTTGACTCAAGAATTAAAAAAAAAAGTTCTCTTTTGTTTTTTGAAAAAAAAAATCATATTGTTGGTTCCTGATATTTTAATTAAAATGTTTTTTTTTTTTTTTTTGAAATAAAGCATATTGTTGGTTCGTGATAGAAAAAAGTTTATTTTGATTTTTTGAAAAAAAAACATATTGTTGGTTCGTAATATTTTATAATTTTTTTTAAATGTTTCTTTTAGTTCGTTTAGAAACGTCTTCCTTTAACTTTCGTTGAAAACAATTTTTCATATATACACATATTTTTAGTTTTTTAGATACATCTTTTAACTTCTGTTAAAATGTTTTTATTAGTTCAGATTATAAAAATGCATATATTATGCAAATATTTTTAAAATGTTTTAAATAATATAAAATGTAATAAAGAACATTTTTATCTGAAAATACTTATGTGACAAAAAACTTACACCACCAGTTGTTTCAAGATTGACTTAGGCCTGTTTGTTTAGCTCTTATTGAAGCTCTTTTGATTCAATACTTAATGGTTCTGACTGTTTATTTCGCAAGCAGATGTCTGAATAGTTCAGACATTTGCCTCTGAATGGTTAAGTATTATACAGAGTCTGAATGGTTAAGACCTCTAATCTGAATTAGTCCAACATTTGCCTCTAAACGGTTAAGCATTATACTGAATCTTAATGATTCAGACATCTTACTAGTTCAACACTTAATGATTCAGACCTCTTACTGGTTCAACACTTAACCATTCAAAAGTTGGCAAACAGCCCCTTAAGTTTGTTAACTAACGGCCGAATACCTGAAATACTAGATTTAATCAGCCTTCCAAACGCTGAGAGAGCAAACCAAGTTATATAACAGCTAGAAAGATCCAGTTCAAGAATATAGTTTTAATATTTACATATTCTTTAACATCTGAGAACATTTTAGCAAGACATTCTTAAAGCCAGATGCATGCAAACCCTTTTATTAACATCTTGTTGTGAACGATAAACAATATAAATTATAAAACCATGCGTAGTTGTTGGGGTGAATAATGCCCCACCCTAGGGCGTTTTGCGCCATGTGACAGCCCAGTCAGCAATGGGACATTATTGGGCGTTTTTACAAAAGGGGTGTAGTAGGGATGTGAGGATTGTGGGGCATTATGTTTGTAATAAAATAAAATAAAATAAAATAAAAACATTTAAAAAATCTTATTGGCAAAAAAAAGGAAGCTCAAATGTGATTGGCCAAGAAAAAGCCCCACCAGCGTGATTTATAACACGCCATAACAAAAATAAACGCCAAACACGCCCATGCGTAGTGGCCCTTCGGCGTGATTGGGCGATATTGAGCACAAAAAACGCCCCTTTGGGCAACGACTACGGGTGATCTAAATCATAACTTTACCTACCGAAATAAGAAATTGCATATTACATTGATAACCAAAAAATAAAAACTACATTAATAACTCGTAAGCTCATATTACATTGATAACCAAAAACTAAAAACTACATTAATAACTCGTAAGCTAATGGATCATGTACAAGAAAAAATTTCTATGGGAAGTGTACGCGACAATGTGGGTTGATAAGTGTGTTTTTCAATTTAGAAATGGAAGGGTATTATGGTTTTTTCTTTACTTCCTTTCTTAATTTTCAAATGAGTATAACTTTTTCATACCATAATATTTTTTTTTTTAAATTACACCGTATTAACAATCATTTCATTCTCTTTAATTTGAGTAGGTTATTGCTATAGTTTGCTTAATTTTAAAATTTTTTATTTTACAAACAATAAAGTTGCGTGATTATGTTTGAGTACGTAATTACGTACCATATGTGAGAACAATAACAAATGCTCAATGTGACCTTACATCTATAATCACGTACCATATGTAACAAATGTAATGTCACTTGATTATGTCTCGGTACGTAATTACGTTATTATAGTTTTTTATTGTATATTGTTTCTTTAAACTAAAGTTATGATTATTACGTGATTATACATTCAATATAATGAGAACTTGATTGTTTTTATGCTATTACGTAATTATATCTATAATATAAGTCGTTATGTTATTATAGATGTAGTGTCACATTCAGCAATTGTTACTGTTTTGCACACATGGTACGTGATTCTATATTTACGTATACATTTGAATATCTAATACGTGATTTAGGTATTCATTGATCATTTTGGTGTGTAATTATAGATGTAGTGTTTACATGGAGAATTTGTTACTATTTGCACATATGGTTGTTGGATCTAAAAGTGTGTTATAGCGTGTGTTTTTGATAAAACCGTTGAATAATTTGAACAGTTCAATCAAACAGTTATTATTAAGCCCATAAATCTAACACATCTGGATTTTGGAATGATTTTAAAATGATTTCATATTATTCTCAATGTTGTAGTACAATCAGATAAGTACAAAATCCTCCCACTCATCAGGTACATTCTCTCACTAAGTTCTTATGCCTTTTCAGCTCTTAGTGTTAATTATTACAATGAGAGAGAAGAACTATATATAGAGGAGAGAATTGTTGGTGACGTCACCATGAAATGACCCTAAACAACCTATTAAATGGTGTAACTGTCAGCAGTTTGCAAAACTGCTAGACAGTCAAATAAACCACTGTTACATTGAAAATACTACTAACAAAGAGAAAACAACTGGATTTCCAAAACCGCTGGAAGGGTTCCAACACTTTTGGAATCCAGTATTTCTGGTCTTGTGTTGACTTGACTCCTGACTTGTTGACCCAACACTTTTACATTCCAACACTTTGTATTTTGTCTTCATGTTTGTTTGATGTAGCAGTTCTGTTCCGATAGTTTGGATGGTTGTTTGGGAAAACTTTCAGGGGGGGGGGACTTCTCGACTTGTGATTGTACTTCAACTTATTCCACCAGGCATGGAAGATGGTTCCCTTAGGTTTTGGCTTTCATCATCTGCAGATCTTAAATAACCCAACAATGGTACATTATTTAGGTATTCATTGATTATTTTCCGGTATGTAGAGGTTGTCTCCTGTATAAGAGGGATTCCATATACGAAGTGTGGAGGACAATCTTAGCCATCTGTTTCCAAGATCGATGATTCTAAATGACACAGTGATAATTTTGTAAATAACAAGATTCTATAATTTAAAAAAACAAATAGAAGAAGGGTATTATGGTCTTTTCTCCCTTGAACTATTCCCCCTTGATTTTCAAATGGCTGTAACTTTTTCATACGATATATATTTTTTTAAATTACACCGTATTAACGAGCATTTCATTCTCTTTAATTTGAGTAGGCTATGACTCTGGTTTTCTTAGATTTAAAAAAATATTCTACAAGCTATTAAGTTACGTGATTGTGTAACGTTACGTGAACTGGAACATAATCACGTACGTTACACAACCACGTAACTTTATAGCTTGTAAAATAAAAAAAATTAAAATCTAAGAAACCATAATAATAGCATACTCAAAATAAAGAATGAAATGGTTGTTAATACGGTGTAATTTTTTTAAAATATTATCGTTTGAAAAACTTATTGCTGATTGAAAATCAAGGGGAAGTAGTTTGTGAATTCGCTCCCTAGACCGAATCTCTAACCGATGAATGCGTACCGACACGTGATATGTGCGGAATTCAATCACGTACATGGATAAGAACACGAGGATGTAATTATAATATGATTTCAATTAAGACTTTAACAGTACAAAACCGTAAAATCAAACGAGCAGAGCTTCGCCTCAAAGTTGCTCAAAAGATACAAATGAACTAGACAAGACATCTATTTATAGACTTCCAGGTTCGAACCAGACTAAGCATGGCATCAACCTTCGTACGAAGGCACAACTGATGAACATCCATGGCTTCGTTCGAACCTGCCCTTCGAACCAAGAACCTCTTTCTCAATGGCCTTCATGCTTTTCTCAGTTTAGCACCAGTCTTGACTCATTTTCTTAAGCTACGTTACGTGATTGACGCAAGCGATAGACATATGCACTCACAGACTCCCCATTGGATATTGCTGCAGTCAATCTCGTAGCTTTTATTCTCTTACCGAGTCTTCATGAAGTGTTGACATAATCAGCACCATAGACTCTCCCTTGATCTAACAGAATCCCCGTGGATCTGTTTTCAGCTTTAGCTCCTCCCCCTTTCATTCAACTCTCACTTCAGGCACCCCTTTGCTTTAAGCGTCCTTGCTTTCAGCTACTAAGGATCGTAACCTGACTCTACAAGCTCCACAATCTTCTCCAGGATAGTCACCTGGCCCTTTGTTTCGAAGCTCGTCTTCAGACTCCCCCTTAAGTTCTACTCTCGGGATCGTAGTCTGGAACTTTCATCTGCAAATCTCAAACATTTATAAGAAATCTGACAATTAAAGATCAGTATCAACCAACCTAGCTCTAAACATATAACATTGATAAGATGAAGCATTTCAAATATGTGACAGCACAGGACATCGTTTGTTCACAGAAATCTAGAATTTCTATTTAATAGAGAAAAAATAATTTGGTTTTCTAGAATCGATGACCTGGCCCTTAAACCCATATACTCAAAATCAGTAACCTGGCTCTAAACGTAAATGTAACACTATTGTTATATCTAGAATTACCTGACTCCACTCCCCCTATCAAATAACTCCATATTTGACAATTTTAGAATCCAAAAACTCACAATTATCATCCAAGTCCAACGTGATGACCTTGGAGATTTCACAAACTGTTTTTAATTTTGCATATAAACTTCATGTTTCAAGTTAATGAATTTGTTTATTTTCATAACCATATTCAGCATACTTAGATTTTGAAATTCAGCTTTCAGACATCGGTTGTCGAAAATAAAGTAGAAACAAATTTTTTTTTGAAATTTTTCTAAAATATAAAGCAGTAACGAAATATTTGCAGACAATATTTTTGTTTGAGTTGTGTCAGAGGATCATATCAGTTTATGACAAATCACTAGCACTGTTGAGCTTATAAACACTTTAAGTTCTAAACGACTCACTTAGATTGTCAGTATACTAATCCACTTAAATATTCACACAAAGTTCAACTGATTCGAGATACGAGATTAATGTCTTAAAAACTTAACTTATTCGTGTGTCCCACCTCAGAATATACCCCCGTATCAAGATTCCCAAGATTAAGTCTTACATGTGAATATACCATAATGATATCTGTACTCTAGGTTCGTGTGAGACCTTGAGAGCTCAGGTATGAACTACTGTTCAGTCAAAGAGATGAAGGCTAGACTTTAGGTGTGTCCCACTTAGAGATCTTCTTTACAACTGCACTTGATTCATATCTTTCGATATTTTTCAATTTTTATGCAGAGGGTAAGCTTTAAGCGCGTAAAGTATTATACGATGTCTAGGCCATTGCTTCCGCAATATCAGAAGACTAGGTATAATACCTCAGATATCAAACAGTATAACAACCTAGTATCTCAGAATTTGGCAATCTCTCAAATAAGATTTCGGGGGTTACCATATATCCGAGAGATGTTCCCCACGGGATAAGTAAGTTTATTGATATTTAGGTTTATATCTCGAAATCAATTTAAGCGTGTAAAAACCTACTGGCATATCATCAGTGAGACCGTTTATCACATTTTGACTTTCCATTTCTTTAGCGTACTGTGATTGTCTACTGATGTACTATCATTTCCTCTTTTTACACAAAAACTCTTTTTTCATTTTCTATTATTTTTGTCTTTTTCAAATTTTCAAATGTTTTTGTATTTTCAAAATTCTTACTTCCCCTAAAATTCAAAACATTTAAAGAAAATTTAACAACCCGATGTAGATAGCTTTGTCTCGCCATCCATTTTCTGAATTACATGCTCTGTTTTGCAGAAAGTACCCCCATGATTTACAACACACTGATTTTTAACAATGTTAAAACCATTTTCAATTGTGAATAATCATGTTTGTTCAGCCGTGAGGGTTTCGGCATATTCAATCAACATATTTTTTTTTTCAAATTTTTGGTTTTTTGACAGAATTAAAAAACAAACATATTTTTTAATTTTTTTTAATTTTTGACAGAATAAAAACATATTTTTGGTTTTTACATTTTTCAATTTTTAGGGTTTTTAATATTGTTTATTTATGTACAGAAAACGAACAAACTCCCTGATTTCAGTTGTAGGGACCACCAGCCTCCTCCGGTGCCAGGCTGCTCCTTTGTTCATTCTGACAATCAGCCTATATCTGGAGCACCTACACATTCAACTAATTCAATCACTTGAACAAAGCAACCCAAGCCTGTTTTGACTCAGGTAACTGAATATGAATCTTTTCAGGTAAAACTGGATAGTTCTTTTCATTCTTTTCAAAAACATTATCATTTTTATTATCACTCATAGAAGTCTTCCTTTCTACCCAAATTTGACCTTTTGAAACTTGTCTTTGATAAAATTTTGGATCATTTTTTGGTTTCCAGATTTGTTTTGGTTCAAACTTGGATATTTTTGGTTCACAAGTTTGTTTTTGCTTTTGAAAATCTACCTTTTGTTTCCAAATCTGTTTAGACTCAACTATGGGTGTTTTTGATTTTGATTTCCAAGTTTGTAGTGAATCAAACTTGGTTGACTTCTGTTTAACAGTCTCAGTTTGTTGTTTCTTTTGTTCAACATCAACAGGTTTCAGATTGGGACATTTTCGACCAACATGTCCTATTTATCACATTTGAAACATGTTTTCTTCAAAACATCTTTGACTTCTTGTTGTTGTTTTTTCTGAGCATAGAATTTTTCATTAGACTGTCGTCTAAATTGGAGTTCTTTCTCTTCCTCTGAACTTGTTCCATGAACACAATTTTTCTTTTTCTGAACATTTGGTTTTTCAAACCGTTTCTTTTTATTTTGTTGTTTTTTATATAACCCAACCCAGTCTTCATATTTTTCTTTTTGTAACTAGGTTTGTTATCAAAAGACTTCTTGCTCTTTCCAGCAAATTTATCAATTTCAGATTTTTCAATCTCTACCAATTTAAAAACCTTGTCAACCTTTTCCGAAATCACATTTTGGATCGGGAATTCAATATCTTAGAATAATTTGTCCGATCCAATCATGGTATAAGCCAATCCTTTTGAATCATCATTCGTATTTTTCTCAGATTTTGAATTTTTCAGATAACTTTCATGAAAACTTCCCTCATTTTCATCCTGTGACTCAGACTTATCTGTTTTGGTAGAATCATCTTGTAAAACACTTTCAACGACCTCACCTACCACCTCTCAATCACTAGAATCATCAGATTTGGAATAGGTTATGTCAATATTATCTGGTAATTGATCAACCATGTTGAAAGCTTTTTCCACCTTGTCGTCATCATAGAATGTAAATTTTTCCTCAAACAGTGGTGGAACCTGATGATACTCTGAGCCAATTCCTTTCTTGTTTTTCTCAGAATCTTTATCATCCGGTTTTAGATTGAAAATACGTTCAAGAACATATGATGAAGCGTGATAACTATGTAATTTGTTGTTATCTTGTTCTAAATGAGCTATTTTACGTTTAAGCTCAACAACATCATCAATATATGAATTTACAACTTGTTGTTTTATTTCACACTGTTGCTTAAGTGTTTAAGATGTTTCAGAACAATGTTTTAATCTAGATTGAACAAGTTTCATTTGGCTTTTCACGTCTTCATATGACTCTTTTGTAATATGGTATGCAAGTTTTATTGAATCATACTCTTTTTTCATTTCTTGAAATGATTTTTCTTTTTGCAAACATTCTTCTGTCATTTCACACCCCAACAGATGGCGGAAACATCGGGGCACGACACTGAGCGAAACAAATTGTCCAGGAGAAATCGATAACAACTAATTTTACCAAATATTTAAAGTTATGTCCCATACCGTAACATACTTAGCAAATCAGTTAATACAGACATAATATCTCATAGACAAATAAATTGTTTCGACAACTCAGAATTTATTGAATTTGTTTCTAGACTCCATCCTAGCTTGATTCCACAAAAGCAAGGCAAGTACAGCATCCTAAACACCTGTCACATACGTTAAAATAAAAGTCAATACACATAGTGTAAAGGTGAGCATACAAGTTTAATAGTATAGTAGATAGCGAAATCGTTTACGCATAACCAACATGTAACATGTAGCAGAGTGAAGCCAGTAGGTTATCGACAATGAAATATGCACAGACATGACTGCGAGTTGTAGAGTGCGCAACACATATCACCACCGTGACATGTGAAGAAATACCCTTAGCAACCCCCGTCCATGACAGGTGCTGAGTCCAAACTACAGTACTATCGTTGCTAAGGTGTCAGGAAACAATCACTGTGTAAACATAACATACAAGCATTCATCGAGCAACACGTACAACATGCAGAGTCGGTTAGCGTATAAAAGTGTTTGAGTTGTGTGTTCGATGTGATTTGAATATAGGTAACGTACGTAACACCCAAAAGTGCGTAAAGCAAAAAGGGATCGAGTATACTCATAGATCGTGTTTAGTAAATAAACACTCTCTTGGATTGAAGGGAGCACTGAAAGTTAGCCTGGTTCTAGAATGATAGCACAAGCGAAGAACGACGCGTTAAACGATGCAAGTGAACAGAATGACGAAGGGCCATTCGGTCGGATGACAATCCGTACGGATGGTCATCCGGACGGATGGCCATTCGGTCGGATTGTCCTTCGTTTGGGAGGGATGTGTTTGTGTATGATGGCTTTGAAGTTTTTGTTGTAGCATTTTGAAAACAGAGAAGTATCTCTACCTTTCAGGTCATCCGGTCGAACGGTCGTCCGGTCGGATGGCCGTTCGCTCGGATATCGATCCTTTCCAAGTGAGACATTTCAAAGAACGAGTTCACAGAAGGATGGTCATTCGATCGGATGGTCGTCCGATCGGATGACCATTCGTTTGTTTACTGTTGTGTACTGGAAATCTATAAAATGTTTAAGTGTTGAGACCACAAGTCATCCGATCGGATTGTCGTTCGATCGGATGGCAATCCAATCGGACGGCAGTCCATTTGGGTGACTTGCTCGTTTTAAATTTTGTTAAGTTTGAAAAGATTGCGGTTTGACCGAGACGGTATGACAACGTGTTAAACAACGGAAACCCCATCAAGTCCAAGTCACCCGATCGGATGGGAATCACCCCGTTCGATCAGTTAACTATTCTTGACGGTACTTCATGTTCAACCTGGGAATCGGTCGTCTCCTCCGACGGAAATCCATTCTCAGTCCAATCACCTTACTATAGAACGAGTAGAAGATCTGAACGAGCTCGGACTCTATCGGTTTTGAGTAACTGAGTGTAAAAGAGTTGAAAGAAAAGTTGTAAAGCATCTTTCAAACCTTTTAATATTGAAAATGTTTAGATTTATGCGAAATCAGTGTTTAAACATGTTGAAATTCATTAGATCTGAGTTGTTCCTGGTGGATTGAGGTCAATTCTTGAAGTTCATAAGAACCCCATGATGACATCATCCTAGAACACCTCAAATCAGCCAATTTCATGGTTAAACATGAAGATTCAAGGGTAAAAATGATGAAGAAGTGTGTGTAGATGATAGATGTACAAGATTTGAGTTGAAAACTTACAAGAATTACGAGAAATCGAGAGAAAAGAGCCTAAAGTGTGCTGGTCGGATGAGAGAGCTGTCACATCACTATTTATGATGTGACAGGAGGTATTTATAGATGTCCAAAAGAGGAAAGGCGGTGCAGTGACGGATCAGAGGGCAGTCCGATCGGATGGCCATCCGATCGGATGGTCATCCGGATGGATGACCATTCGATCGAATGGTCAATCGATCGAACGTCTCTGGCGAGTTGAGTTTCGATGTTTCGTTTTGTGCGTTGAGCGTTGCAAGTAAGCGATGCGATAGTATTAACAATAGTTACACAAATAACCTAACTAACACTTAATCATAAAAGTAAATCCTTATATTTCGAGTCCGCGATAAGACTGCGTTGCGATAGAGTTGCGATTACATTTTCCATTAATCACCACAAAACAAATATAAACATGCACAAGTAACACATAAATAGCACGCTCACGTAAAGCAATATCCAGAACATATAATTTCGAGTTGCGATGTGATAGCGATAAGTCGATTAGCGATAAACTACGATTCTTACAGATACTCCACATAATATAACTAAAGTACTCAAATAAAAGAAATCGATTACAAGTCAAGGAGTACAATCAATAATTAAGCAAGGAGTGACAGATCGCATTTAGCAATCTTTTCTTCCTTTTACTTTGACATGTACTTTGACTTTGAAAACGCGGGTTGTTACAGCCTCCCCTAGTTTAGGGAATTTCGTCCCGAAATTAAGGCGCAGGCGTAACGAAAAGCTGTGGATACTGCGCCTTCATGTCACTCTCGAGTTCCCAGGTGAACTCGGCACCGCGTTTACCTTCCCAGCGAACCTTCACAATGGGAATGCGGGAGCGCCTGAGCTTCTTGGTTTCTCGATCCATGATCTCGACAGACTTTTCCACGAAGTGTAATGTTTCGTCCACTTGTAGATCCTCAAGTGGTACTTGTAAATTCTGCTCGGTCAGACACTTTCTGAGGTTCGAGACATAGAAAGTCGGGTGGACGTTGCTAAGTTCCTCCGGTAGTTCGAGTCTGTAGGCCACTTTGCCAATCCTTTCCAGAATTTTAAAGGGTCTGTTAGGAAACTTTATTTGTAAGTATTGAAGAAAATCAGATTCAACTTGATCTATGAAGAAGATAACAGTCCTAAAGATCACAACAAGAAGAAGAAGATCGGATAGGACAACTGAAAAGAACAAAATCTACTTCAAAATATCATAAGTTGATCAAGAGCTAAAGAAGATTATCAGAGAGGGTCTTTCTGATGGATCTGATGATATTTCTGATGAAATATCATCAGTTTCTGATGATTCTGATCATCAGATTTTCTGATGATATGTTCACCAGAATTTCTGATGAAGTGGTTTATCAGAAATTCTGATGAATACCCCACTTGTCTAAAAATCAGCTCTATCCTGCCACAATAACCGAAGCAACTTGACATTATTGGATATCATGATGACAAAGGCAACTTGACTGTTTGATTCAATGAATATGTCAAATAGCTACTTTTTGCAGGACTTATACATGAATAAACAAATGTTTATTCATGTATCCAGCCGTCTATAAATAGAAGGCTCATCAAGCAGTGAACAATGAGTTAAGCTTAGCATTCAATACATACTAAAAACTCCATTGTCCTTTCACCCTCAGAATTCAAGTATTCATTTGTAATAGATAATAATCTTACAATCACCTTGTAAACCATTTTGTTTCAAAGTGATATAAACTTGATAATTCTTTAGGTCTTGTTTCTTGAAAGTCTGATTTCTATTTCCGAACACTATTTTCACATCTATTGAAATCACTTGCCATATTACGTGAGAAGAAGTTTTTTAAGTCCAAACTAGGACCATCAATTGGTATCAGAGCAGATTGAATAAATCATTTTCAAACGATCAATCGCTCATCTTCTTTTCTCTAAATATGGCCAGCTTTCAAACTTGGAATAATGCTTTTAACATTGGTTCTATGTCTAAACTTCCGACTCTGATCAGATAGGAATACCCCCAATGGAAAATCAGGATGGTCAATTTCCTTAATGGTCATGATCGAGCTCTATTTCAATCCATTGAAAGGGGTCCACATATACCAATGACTGAAATACCAGCTATTCCAGCAACTGATCAATCACCTGCAATCCCTGCCTCCCGAGCTCCCAAAAGTGAAATACTTTGGTGCCCAGAAGACAAGGATAAGGTGGCTACAGATGAAAGGGCAAAGTCACTTTTAATAATGGCTATCCCTAATGACATATTTTCACAAGTTGATGCATGTGCATCAGCTAAGGAAATGTGGGATCAGTTGGAAAATCTTTGTGAAGGAGGAGAAATGATGAAAAGAAACAAAAGAACAAACAACGTTTCCTCATATGAGAGATTCAAAAGTTTACCTAATGAAAGATTAAATGAAACATATCAAAGATTTACAAAACTTTTGAATGAGCTAAAGAAAATTGGAATAACAAAATCAAATGATGAAAGAAACATAAAATTTCTGGATACCTTACCTAGAGAATGGAGAAGTCTAACCATGACTTTATCCTCAACCTTAGAACTAGGTAATATGAGTCTTCATGACTTATACAGCATTCTGGTCCCCAGAGAAGAAGAAATATTTGAAGAATCCATTCAAAGAGGGGGGATCTTTAGCTCTTATCTCAAACTCACAAAGAACACCTACCAATGATCCACAACCTTCAAACAATAAAAATCTTGAAATGTCTGATACATCATCATATTTTCAGCTTTTGCTGAAGCAATTGCACTGCTCACCAAAACCTTTGAGCAGAGGTTGAGGGGATGAGGCCAAAGATACCAGAAAAGTGACAGAGGGAGGATGGATGGAAGATCTAGGGAAGAAGGTAGATCTAAGGATAAGGGAAAGGCTAAAGTTATGTGTTATAAGTGCAAACAGAGAGGTCACTATGCATCAGAATGCAAAAACAAGAAACTGAAGGATGTTGCTTATTATGAGAAGAAGCTGGAAGAAGCAAAGAAGCAGCAACAAGTCAGTTTAATTGCATGGACAAATACATGGCTATCTGATGATTCTTCTGATGAAGAAGAAGAAGAAATGGCTAATTTCTGCCTTATGGCACTTTCTGATGAACTACCAGAAACTTCAGGAACGAAGGTAAATTTAGACAATCTTGATCTTGAACACAAGCTAAACAAGCTCATGTCAGATTTTCTAAATCTGCAAGATAAACAGCAATCAGATAGTAAAAAATCTGATGAGTTGCAAATGACCATGAATAAAATCATACTTGAAAACCAATTACTAATAGAAGAAAGTTTAGATCACAGAGCTAAAATTGAATTATATGAAAATGAAAGAAAAGATCTTTACAAGAAAATTAATGATAAGGAAGTTAATGTAAGAGGTTTTCAACAAGCTAAGGAATTCATAAATTTTATTGAGTCCACACCAAAGAACAAAGGAGAGGGTTTAGGATATGTAAAAACAAGTGAAAATAAACCCACTGTCTTTGTAAAAGCAACACATCAGATTTCTGATAAATTTTCATCAGAATCTGATTCTGAATCATGCAAATCAACCAGTTCTGAATACTCTTTTGATAAACCCAACTTTAAAGCAAAAAGGAGTGAATGCAAACAAAAATCTTTAAAGATTTCAGAAGCAATTCACTCATTGATTCAAAATTATCCACTCATTCCATCACAAGATAAAATATCAGAGAATTCTAATAAAGAATCTTGTATGTGTGTTGACATACTGAAGCTTGTTCAACACCATCTCTAAAAAAAAGTGAAAAATCTATTTATGGCTCAGCATATAACAGATATTCTGATGAAAGGCCATCAAGAGAAAACAATCTGATTAAAATCTCATCAAAAAGAGTACCCAAGCAAGTCTGGGTACCAAAAACCCTCTAATTTTTCCATTTCAGGACCAACATGTGTAGCAGATCTGGTACTGCGATTCTGGAAGCTCCAAGCACATGACTGGGGACAAGAGCTTACTCAGTAACTTTGTTTCAAAACTGGGTAAAATGGTAAATTTTGGAAATGGAGTAAAAGGAAGGATCATGGGATATGGATGCATAAGGTATGGATGTTTGACCATAGAGAAAGTAGCCTATGTAGAAGGCTTAAAGTACAATATGCTAAGTTGTGGTCAATTCTGTGATAAATGTTTTCAGGTAACCTTTTTACCAGAAAAATGCTTGTTAATAGATATGGATGATAATAAAATTTATTTAAGTGGAAAAAGGATAAGACAATCAATTTACTATTTTGATTTCAAAGAAGAAAATGAACATCCAAAATTATGTTTATTTTCAAAAATCAACAAGGGTAGTAGTTGGTTGTGGCACAAGAGGTTAGCCCACTTAAATTTCAAAAACCTAAGCAAATTAGCAAGCAAAGGCCTAGTAAAAGGATTACCTTTCATATCCTCAAAGAAGGATAAAATTTGTGAAGCTTGTGAGATGGGAAAATCCAAAAGAAGCTCACACAAATCAATTTCTGAGTCTTCTATAATACAAAATTTGGAACTTTTACATATGGACTTGTGTGGACCCATAAGTACAGAAAGCTTTTCTGGAAAGAAATACATACTTGTAATTGTAGACTATTTTTCCAGGTACACATGGGTATAATTTTTAAGGAAGAAAAGTGAAACTCCTGATCTGATCATTAATTTTATTAGAAAAATTGAAAATTTGTTAAAACTAATAGTCAGAAGGATCAGATCAGATAATGGGACATAATTTAAGAATTAAAAAATGTGACACCTGTGCCTCCACGGCCATCAAACAAATACCAAATCAATTAAATATTGTATTTCATACTTCGGATTTGTATAAATATGTGTATCATTTGTACATATCAATTCTTGTTCAATTTCAAACCCTATATCGCTTTCTGGAAAGTTATACGCGCACTGATACGTAAATGTAATCAGTTTAATGCGACAAACACTCCATAACATCAACATATTCCTAACATACCTTAAATAACCTTTACATAACTTAGAAATAAGTTTTGAAGGCTTTAGTATGGCAAAATCAAGTTTATTCGCTTACAGCGGCTAATTTCGACAAACTGCGAAAGTATGCCGATTCGTACTATAATGGACAATCCGGAACATGGTCATAAGTTAAACATACCATAAATATCCTTTACATAGCTTAGAAATAGGATTTGAGGGGTTCGGTATGCTAAAATAAACTTTTTGGTCTTTTTAGGGACTAAAAGCGTCAAAAAGTGCACAAGTTTGCATTTTCGCGCATAACTTACGTTCTGAATACATCCGGACATCCAAAAATTTATGTAATCATTAAAATATTATGTTTTAGTGATTTGCTTGATAAAAATCCATTCGTCACGTAATTTGGATCGTTTTTCGCGTTCGTTTGTGTTTCGTCTTAATTAACCGAATATCGCGATCGTACGACCAAACGAACCGACATCCGACATATTTTTGAGCATGTTTCATGTACAAAATGCTTAGGAATCATTGTAGAGCCTTGAAAATGGCTTAACGGGCTTTAAACATGTCAAAATGAGGCTTAAACACATGCAGGGACTGAAACTGCAACTTTTAAAATTGTTTTGCTGATCTGAGGTTCAGGCCGGCCGCGTAAGGCCTTCTCTGATTCTTACGCCGATCGCCTAAAACTGCCAGATGTGCAAAAACTTGTTTCCAGCTGTTCCAACTGATTTTGGCACTTGCAAATGGTATTTTGTAATACTACGGGCCATTTTTAGGTGCCCATGGTTTTGCAAAACCATGGGTGCATGTGTACGGTTGTGATCGAAGCTCGTTTTAGGATGAATGATCCTAAAGTTCTTAGCTTTCCTATATAAACCCCACCCATTCATTGTTGCAACCCGCATTTGATCAGATTTTTCCCTAAGTTGAAGGATAAAACCTTCATACCTGGGAATTATTAGATCAAAACCTCCATTCTTGGACCCGTTGTAAGTCCTCTTTCGTTCTTTTACGTGTTTATAGCGTGAAAGTCAAACTTTGTTTGACTTTCTGCATTGACCAGTTTATGGTCAACACGAAGTTCGTTTGAACTTCATAACGTGAGCGTAATCACGATGGTTTTAGTCTCTTGTGACTATACCTACTGATTACCACGTTATTTAGGCATAGTGACGAGTCGTAGTTTCGGCCAGAATACTCTTAGGTATCAAGACCCTTTGTTTTGATACCAAACTTGTTTTCTAACCTCGTTAAACATGTTTTAACATGTTTAGCTCGTCACTTTAGGTTTAGTGCTTATATAGGGTCGTAAGGTAAGCGATCTAAACAATCGCTTAGACTTTCGAACCCGACCCGTTTGGTCGATCATTTGGATCCGACCAAACACATTAGGTGACCATAGTTGTATAGGGAATAACCTTCCGAGGTTATACCTTATGGTCACTACGTCTAGTTAGTTGTATGACAGACAGATTATATGCCTTAAGTAAATGACCAAAATACCCTTTTTACGCCATAATTCATTTTAAGCATATGTAACATAAATTTTGACATCTAAACTGATTTGGTAACAATATTAGACATGTTAAGGCATATTTTACTTATAATAGGACTAGTTAGGTGGTCCGAACGCGTCTTACGTTAACGACGCGTTAAAGTAGCGTAAGCTTCCTAAACGGGTCGTAATGGGTCGTAAGCACTTAGGATAGATTCCGTTTTAGAATATAGGCTTTGTTAAACCATATTACATGAGTTCATACACTCATTTGGTTTACGAAACCTCATTCTATCCGATCCTCCGATTAGGTCCGTTTATTAACATAGTTACCTATATTAGGTGCCGTTTGGTTCCGTGATCTTTCTAACATTGCTTGGTGGTTATCTAAAGACTATTGAGCAATCTCAAGTGAGTACATAGACCCCTCTTTTACTGTTTTTCGAACGTTTTGGGCTGAAACACATGTGCCTACTTGTTACTTTCGTGTTTTCATGTTTTTCATATCATATACTTGCTATGTTCATTAGTACACTATTAGTACATGACTTCATTATGTTTTTGCTATGTATGTCCATTTAGTGCATACCTAGTACATCGTTTTACATTTCATTTTATGCTATGTATGTCCATTTAGTGCATACTTAGTACATTGTTTTACATTTCATTTTATGCTATGTATGTCCATTTAGTGCATACTTAGTACATTATTTTACATTTCATTTCATGCTATGTATGTCCATTTGTTGCATACTTAGTACATTATTTTCATAAAACATGCTTACATTTTGGTATGACATTTGGTTTGTTTAAATGGCTCAAAAATACATTCATTAACATTAGCTACGCCGTTCGTTAGTAGGTAGTGGTACCATAGGACTTGACAACTCCCTTTCCTGAAATCCTAGGTTTGTTTGGATGGAAGGAATGACCGAATCCGAAAACATTTCTAGGTAGACCTTTGACTTTGTTCCAGGGTTTATCCTACAGTCTCAAGGCTTGGATGTAGACGTTTAACATTACCGCATAGATGTTTGTATCAGTAAAGCATGCATTATTTTACAAAGCATAACTTTTGATTTATTCAAATACTTTGTTTTGTACATTTTCTTTTACATATGATTAAGTAGTTACTTTTTTACTTATCATACATGACATTTTTTTTACACATTACATGATTTACATTTGACATTAGACATGGTTTTCACACAAACATTTTGACATTTAATTATACATAAACATTTTTTTTCATTGGTGGTTTGTTTGGGTAAGTGATTTAAGTAACGAGACGTGTGTAATATGATACAAGCATGGTGGATACGCCGCTGGTACTTCCTATATATAAGTGCTTGTATGATATTACATATCGTAGCGTTATTTAAACCATTTCAATTTTGACATATTACATTTTTCACAAATTAACATATCTTTACAAAACATTGTTTTACAAACAACACATTTTATACAAATTCATTTTACTGGTTATTTATTTAACCATACATATTTCTTTTATATCATCTGTTTCCTTATCGATTTTTATATGATTTATAAAACAAAAACATTTTACAAGGTTCATGACTAATTTTGTTAAACTTTTTCTTTAAACTTACAAGTCATGAATCCTAAATCAATAAAACCTATGTATCTCACAGGCATTTTTATGCTGACGTACCTATTTTCACATGTGTTTCAGGAAATGATGCATAGGATTGATCAAGTTACACATAGGCAGACTCGGGCCTTAGTGACAATAAAAGATGCAAGACTAGTTAATTATGCTATGCTTCCTTGTTGTTAAGACATTTTAATTTCTTTTAATAAATAAAACGACATTTAAATTTCCATGTGTTATGAAACAATGATTCTGTTACAACACTCCCCGACGATTCCGCCACGATTTGTTGTTTTACGTGGTTGGGGTGTGACAAAAAATTGAGAGCTTTCTTGTAAGTAAAGGAATCTCTCATGATTTTTCTGCTCCCAGAACACCTCAACAGAATGGGGTGGTTGAAAGAAAAAATAGAACCTTAGTAGAAGCTGCCAGAACAATGCTTGCTTATGCTAAAATGCCCACTCATTTCTGGGCAGAAGTAATAGCAAATGCTTGTTTTACACAAAACAGATCCATAATCAACAAAAGGCACAATAAAACACCCTACAACATTATCAATGGAAGAATTCCAAGTGTAAAATTTTTACATACATTTGGTTGTAGATGTTTTGTTTTCAATGATTTTGAAAGCCATGAGAAATTTGACAGAAAAGCAGAAAAGGGTATTTTTCTTGGTTATTCTTTGTCCTCAAAAGCTTATAGAATTTTTATTCTAAACACAAGGACAATCAGAGAAAGTCTATATGTATCTTTTGATGATTCATCAGAAATAGAGGTTTCTGATGAATACATGAAAGAAATAAACTTTTCTGACAAACAAGAAAATTATGAACATCTCTTTGAAATGATAACAGAAGATTTCTTAGAACATGATAAATCTCTTACAAATAAATTAATAGATAATTCATGTACTAACCCTGCAGAACAAATGGAAAATGCATCAGAAATCTTGAATCAGAACAACGAAAATATGCCTGACAATCAAAATTCTGATACATTCCATGCAAATGAGACAATTGTTCAGGGGGAAACTTCAAATCCATCCGAACCAACAACTTTTCACAATAGGTTGAGATGGATTAAAGAACATGTTCATTCTGACATCATTGGCAATCTAGCAGATGGTGTAAGAACAAGATCTGCAACAGCACATGAGTGTGCATTTGTTGGGTTCTTAAGTAAGATAGAACCCAAGTCTGTCAAAGAAGCTCTAAATGACTCAGACTGGATTCAAGCTATGCAAGAAGAGCTGGATCAGTTTGAAAAGAGCAAGGTATGGGATCTGGTGCCTAAGCCAAATGACAAATCAGTCATAGGCTCAAAATGGGTATTCAGAAATAAATCAGATAAAAATGGCATAATCACCAGGAATAAGGCAAGGTTAGTGGTCAAAGGTTATTGTCAACAAGAAGGTATAGACTATGATGAAACCTTTGCACCAGTAGCTAGATTAGAAGCAGTAAGGATTTTTCTTGCTTATGCTACATCCAAAGATTTCAAAGTTTATTAAATGGATGTAAAATCTGCATTCCTGAATAGTAGAATTGAGGAAGAAGTTTATGTGCATCAACTAGAAGGCTTTGTTGATCCAAAATTTCAAAATCATGTTTATAGATTAAACAAAGCCTTGTATGGTTTGAAGCAAGCTCCTAGAGCCTTGTATGAAACACTTTAAAACTTCTTACTCAATTCTGGCTTCACAAAAGGTACTATTGACACAACACTTTTCCTCAAAACACACAAAGGTCACACTTTGTTAGTCCAAATATATGTTGATGACATTATATTTGGATCAACAAATGAAAATTTCTGTAAAAAGTTTTAAAAATTAATGACCAGCCACTTTGAAATGAGCATGATGGGTGAATTAACCTTTTTCTTAGGTTTACAAGTAAAACAAAGAATTGATGGAATATTTTTGAGTCAATCAAAGTATGTAAAAACAATTCTACAAAAATACTCACTTGAAAATTGCTTAGTTTCAAAAACTCCCATGGCAACAGGGAACAAATTAGATTCTGATAAAGATGGAATATGTGTAGATATTAAAACCTATAGGGGGATGACTGGATCATTGCTATACTTAACTGCAAGCAGACCAGATATTATGCTTGCAACATGCTTTCTAGCCAGATATCAATGCAATCCTAAAGAATCCCACCTAAAAGCTGTAAAAAGGGTTTTCAAATATCTAAAAGGCATACCAGAACTTGGTCTCTGGTATCCTAAGGATACAAAATGTCACACCCCGATTTTCCACGTACTACCGGTGGGCCCGGTGGGGAGTATCGTGCCGTAGTTGATATCATCATGGTCAATTAATCACAATTCAATGCACAGCGGAAGTCTAAAGTAAAAATATTACAAACCGATTGAAAGTAACATAAATTATTACACAATGGTTGTAAAGTGGATCCACAGGAGGATCAAAACAAAAAGAAATATTGTTCAACAGATTTAAGCATCATAAGCTTGCAAGACTCTTTATTTGATACTAGGAGTAGCCAGCCCATTTCGCTTAGTACCTGCACTTAACCTTTTTGGAAAATACGTCAATTTACACTGGTAAATACAATTAACTGACTCTTTTGAAAAGTGTTTATAAAATTGATTTAAATGCACAAGGCATAAATATTCTTTTATAACTTGGGATAATTATTTAAAAATAATCTTGTAAAAGAATTATATGTTTGTTATACGTTCAGTAGCCCGGGTTAATATACCGGGTTAAAGATTAATAGACACACCACATAATATAACCCACGGGAGTTATCCTCAACAAGCGGGTATATTATTTTACATACGCACCGGTAGGTGTATGCCTACACCCCGTGCTTAAGTCGTGGCCATTTCAATGAATGAGCCGAGGATATCCAAGACATGGTCATTAACCCCCCAAAGGCTTAAAACAAACAAAACAGATTAAACGGGTTATCTCAATGTTTTAATCATCATTCGATTAAAGATTCAATACCCGACCAAGCGGTATTTTCAATACCGTACCCCAAGCCCGTATAAGGGAAAATAAGTTAAAAGTATTTACCTGAGCAAAAATACAAATTTATCTCAGCCGTATACAATCAGCAAGTGCAAATATCTTTTACTGGGCTCCTAAATCTGGAACGAAGGTTTTAATAACCTATTAGATTCCTAACGGGTCTTACTTAAGTTTAAACTTAGACCGGTTAGTTTTAAAGAAAGGTTTACGGTTCAAAACGCAAGATTAAGCGAAGACAGGATTAGAATGTGATTTAGACCCGACATGTATGAAGACTTGTATAATATGGGTAAACTAAACACATTCTGGATTTTGAAGCAAAAATGATAAGGTTTGACCCGTTTCGGTCAATATATGCAAACTAGTTACATAAACCGCACCGAAGGCGAAAAATGCATAATGGGTAACCAAATGAGTCATGTATAGGTTTCACAAGTTAATATGCCTTAAATATGATGTGATATCAGTATGATACCTTCCATTATGCCCAAAACGGATTAAAAACCAATTTAAGCCCCGTAGGGGTATTTTGGTCATTTTAAAGATTATAAAAGAGGTTAAATGACAATATGAGGTTCTGGTCTAAAATGATCAGTAAAAATATTTATTTTTGCAAGTCATATCAGTAAGATATTGTACATATGTGAAATTTATCGTTTATGGCCAAACTATGCACTGTAGGGGCATTTTGGTCATTTCACATAAGCTTTAAGGGTTAAATTTGGAAATCTGAGTTCAAAACTTTTACTTACTGTTAAAGTATAAAAAATTATTCATAACATCAGCAGGTAACAAGCTTTAGGTGCCAAATATGGTTTTAAACCATGCTATGCGCCTAAATCGCATAAAAGTCGGTATTTGACGATATTCGGGTTGAATAAGGAAATATGAGATTTTGAACAGCCTTTACTGTTTAAAATAACTCATTTAATATATAAAATCAGTAGAAAAAGGTTTGATACGTAAAGGATGTGTAAAACTCTTTTTATTAGCAAAAAGGGCATAACCGTCAATTACCGAGTCAATGTAAGAACCCCATGTTATGATCAGTCAAAAATTAAAAAAAAATCTTCAAAAATCCCTAAATATTATATTACATCAGTGGGTAGAAAGTTTGGTGTCAAAATTCGGGTTTAAATGGGTTTTATGTCGAAAATGCCGTTTAATTAATAAAAAGCTTTCAATTTACGATATTGAGCATAACTCCTAATTTAGACCATAAACTGATGTCAAATTTTTAGGACATGTTTATAAATTAGTAATAAAGGTTTTTGTCCTCTCACATGTAATATGGTCCTAAAGGAACCCTAAGGCATATCTAAAACAAGCTAAATCAGGTCAGAACTGAAAGTCAAAGCAAAAGTCTACTTTTGCGACTTTCGGTTCCGAACTGAGCCTAAACTCAGAATTGTCGGGTTGAACATGTCTAGACATGTTCTTATATAATTTACCACGTTATTTTAATGTTAAAACATGTTCCATAACCTCTGCATTTCTAGTTATGAATTTAATTGCAAAAATAGATTCTGTTGACTTTTTAATATTAAGTTTGACCCGACAATTGACCAAGTTAGAGTGAGAATCAGTAGGTGCCCTTTTAAGGGTTTATTACCTACATAATTACCAACTCATAGCCACTTTTAATTCGAATAATGGCTGGACCATTAGTGATTAATCACTAATTCAAAGCTTAATTACGATGGCTTTGACTTTGACTTTGACTTTTGGTCATTAGACTAATAAAACTTGAACTTAAGAGGCTAAGAACACTTACTATGGTCTTTAGCACGAAAATAGAACTGATGAAAGCTTGCTTGAACTCCAAAAAGCTCCAGAGAAAGAGTTGTGAAGAATTTCAAATGAATGAGCAAATGACTTCTTGAACATAAGCCCTTATATAGGATCTTACACTTCATAAGATCATTCCACATGACCCTACAATGCTCCCTGATGATTCCAGGTGTCCCTATTGCATGAAAATTTGTTGGCTCAGTCCCTGGTATCGATTTGAGGCATGCAAAGGTGGTGCAACAGGCTGAACATGCAGCTGTCAAGTTTTTTGGTCGCTGGTGCTGCTGACGCGGGCCGCGTAAGACTCTTAGAGAGTCTATGCGGGCCGCGAAGACCTTCTGATCCGATAAAAAGTTTTGCAACTTTGCAATTTCAGTCTCTGGTCCATTTAAACTTTATTTAACTTCCATTTATTGCATTTAGGACCCCCATAGTTAACTTTTAAGGACCTTGGGTCATAAACTAACTCCGTTAAGCTCCCGGTTAGTTGTACGATCACCCGAAAAGTCTTGTTTTCGTCGAAACTCCACAAAATTAATGTCCAATATTCTTGAGAGCACAATATATAATTATTACAATGTTTTTGGGATCGTTAAAAGGTCACTCGGAGGTTACTTTCAACATGTTGACACTTTTAACCCCTATGCTTCATAAGATCCTTATTTTGAGCACAAACGACTTTCTAAGTTCGATAAATTATTCGTTAAAGAATACAAACATCGTGTGAGGTCAATCAGAGGCACAACAATGGCATGTTGACACTTTGGATCCTTTCACTTACATATTTACGTTGTTTAACAATTTTAGTCCCTCGGAAACAATTCCTTACACGTTTAAAGCCCAATGACACGTGTCTTCATTATATTGGTCGTGATTTTACAAGGTTTTACATCCTCACCCCCTTAAAAGAAATCTCGACCTCGAGATTTACAGAAATAAATGAGGGTACTTCTGTTTCATTGTGGACTCAACCTCCCACGTGTATTCGGGGCCTCTACGGGCATCCCACTTAACCTTCACAATCGGCACGTGCTTCCTTCGAAGCTTCTTAACCTGTCGATCCTCAATCGACAAAGGTTTTTCAACAAACTTTAAGCTCTCATCTATATGCACATCCTTATGTGACATGGCTAGCGATTCATCAGCTAGACACTTTTTTAAGTTGCAAATGTGGAACACATTGTGAATTCCACTGAGCTCTTCAGGCAGGTTTAACTTGTAAGCCACTGTTCCGACACATTCGATGATCTTGATTTGTCACACTCGAAAAACGTCGCAGCAGAATATATAAAACGTAGTGGAGACGGAAGTTGGTGCCCATTTCTATCTTGATGTTCGATGCATTAAATTGTTGGACAATATTACTTATTTAAAACATAGGTTTTAACTTAATGTCCCAAAACACGACATAACCATGACATGATAAATTAGTCTTTGATCCTTACGGATCTTATTACAGTAGTCCCGGAAAGTTTAAAAGTCAGTCCAACATTTTAAGTGACAAAACATGCATCGATAAACACAAGACACGCCATAATTCCCGAAGCCGAACACAAGTGCCTGTAGAACACGTTAAAATCAAGTGTCAACACAAAGGTAGGTGAGTTCACATATTCACATACAAACAAATCATTTCAAGGAAAACTTTCTGATTAGGTGTTTATTTGAAAACATCAATATAATTTTAGAAAGTCCATTTTACTTCCTTAATAAAATCCATGGGCCTTCCGTCGGTTCATCAATCCGACAACTGTAATATATATTGCCCAGGTTTTGTATATTAAATTATTGCGTCAATTTTCAGACTCGTATGTTAGCTAGACGATACGAACTATATATTAACCATGCAGGGATAATCAAAGCTAGACAACAAACAGAATATTAATTCGTCGTTTGACTTGAAACGGGGCGACCGGTCACGACGGGGTTGTCAACCCGATAGATCTACCAATAATTCATCGCGTGCAATACTTGACTGATTAAAAGACATCATGGGCGCAGGGTTCTCTCTTTGAGAACAATATGATGTCTGCCTCACGTACAATATATATATATATTTCCTACTAATATGACAATTTAATACACGACGTTGTACGAATTCCCCTTATTCTCCATCATATAAGACCCAGTCAAGAATTCGTCCCCAACTGTACGGTCTTGTTTCACTTAAGAAATACCCTACATACACTATTCATTCATCAAAAACGTTTTACTTCGAAATGTATAACTTATCAAATTTCATATATTTTCAACGAAAATATATATTTTATATTAAAAGGTATGTTTTATTTCGAAAACATTATTAAACCCTTTTAACGACGTGTTCTACCCCCAAAATATATACAAAACAGTAAAAAGAGGGGTTTAGTGACACTCACCTTTGGGTGCGTATTTTAAATAGCGTATTCCCAGAGTTTGATTTCTACATGTACTAATAAATATATAGGAACGATTTTTAAATCAATATTCATCACAAAATCCTAAGTTTCTCTGTTTTCTTAGAATTGTCACATAACTTTGAGATTTTCTCGAAAAGTTATCATTTTGGATTATGTTGGCACATTAATATATTTATATGAGTCCATATATATATATATATATATATATATATATTCTTATGATTTTGCGACTTGAACGATTTTATTGGTGATCATTATTGTGTAAATCCGTTAACTTTCCCGTTTATACGCAATATATCTATGATTTGCGCGGCGTAACATATATACATAAACATTCACATAATTTAACACCGTAACACGCGGAATCTTGTTAACTTATATATTTTGTCATTTTTAAAGAAAATATACATAAAACATCTCATATGTACCAAATTTCATGTTCGACAAACAAGTTACACATTTAACGCCATTTTTACCGTTTCTACCGCAAAAAACGCACAAGTATACATGCATAGTCTAAATTTCCCACTATCAAGTTAACACTTAACATATTATCACATTTACATGCTTAAATCACTTAACACATTTTATCACATAAGGTTCACTCAAAGTTTACCCATACTTGTTTTCATCGAAAAATGCGTATTTTAGCGATTCAGTAACGATTTCGGGCGTCGGAAGTCACGTATGACCAACCAAACACCAAGAAAACTTAAAATTAGTTAAAATACTTATTTTTAAACTAAAAATATCAGTTTACTTACTGATCTAAATCAGTTTTATAAAAATCACTCGAAAAGCCGATTTTTGACCGTTTTAACACATAGTTTTGCGTTAAACGTTACTATAATCATCCCAACTCGAAACGACTTGATATTTTAACACAATACATGTTATTTACTGATTAAAATTGTTATTATAGTCATATTAGTGCAGTTTTTGTATAAATCACATAAATCATGCGATTTCACGTATTTTACAACTCCAAATGCACCAAGTACAACATGCAAGAGTAGTAAACTTTATGACAAAGTTTTATATCATTAATCACTTCAAAATAATTATATTTTAGTTTTTATCATCTGATCAAATATCATTTTTATCAAATCATGTTTAAATCATCATTTCATGACCACAAATCATCATGCATGTTCAAGTAAATGCATCCAATGCACCCATATCATCTCAAAGTCATTTTACATGAATTAAATGCATCTACATATTTATTTAACTCATGTTTTATTAATCTAATCATTTCAACCTTCATATGATTATCATCAAATAATTTAACATAAGTGTAAGATTCACTCTATTTATGAACATATAACCAAAATCCCACATGCATGTGTATACACATATACATACATGACACCACATACATGTGCACATAATCATCCAAATATTGCATTTTTCATGACCCTCTTTTATCATAGAACTTTTATAAAAAACATTCTTTGATCATGAATGCATCAAGTTTCACATAAATCACATAATCAAAATCAAATAACATAAATATTCAACCTCTACTCCATACACACTATAAGTTTCGGCCAAATTAGTACTCACACAAGTTCCATTTTAAATTTTGTACAAAACTCATTTGTTTAAGAATTCAAGTTTGTGAAACATTCCAAGATTCAAGAGAAAGCTTTTAACACTATTTTCAATACTAAGAATCAAGAACACTTTTAAAAGAATATTTTTATACTCTCAAGATTCAAGTGGGTTTTTGACAAAGTATGATGATATGAGGCTTGGTTCTTGCTTGTAACACCTTCAAATCACCATAGGATCTTCAAAAGTGCATGGAACAAGCTTGAAAATGACTTGAATCTTGATGAAATGGCTGAAATTTCGAAAATGAGAGAGAGATAGGAGGTGTTCGGCTGAATTTTTAGTGAGAGAGAGAGAGAGAGTGAGTGATCTTGTGTTGGAATTGTGAAGATTTGGTGTTTTTTAGGTGGCATAATCATCACCTCTCTTTCCAAGAAGCCCACATGTCCAACATGCAAGAGAAAAGAAAGAGGTGGGGCTACCATATAATCGCCACTTGGTCCCTCTCTCTTACATACATAAAATACACACACATATATAATTTACAATATAGATTAAAAACTGGTATTTTACTGGATACCGGGTATTTTATCTAGCGTTTTAATCCCGTTTTAGTGCGTTTTAAATTATTTTTAGAACTCTATAAAAATAAACTCACCAAAATATTATTGAACAATATTTTGTTTGCCTGGACTGGCTACGTTGCCGGCATTTGGCAGTATGCGCGCTGTGTTGCGTGGTACGCGCTTAAAATCGCAAAAAATAGGAATTTAAGCGTTTTTATTTATTTTTATCATTCTATAGTAATAAACACATCAAATTATTACTAAAATGATTATCAGTTGCTTTGACAGGCTGTGTTGACAGTATTTTGTCGGTACACGCGCTGCATCGCGCGGTACGCGCTTAAACTCGATAAATAGAGTTTCTTAGCATTTTAATTTATTTTTCCTCATGAACATGATTAAAATTATTATTCTAATTATAACAGACTATTTTTAGGATTTTAACACTGATCGGGTGGTCACCGACGTTCGTTTCGCATTTTAACCGTTACGCGATAAGGGTTAATTTTATCGTTGCCAACATAATTTTTACCAAAATTTAAATTTACCAACACATTAAATATCACATATAAACATCATAACCAGTCAATTATAGCCCTGTTACCTATTCACAACACGTGTTACAATTGTACGGTACGGCCTGAAAAGCCGGGTGTCACAGTCTCCTCCTGTTTAGGAAATTTCGTCCCCGAAATTTTTACTCTATAGGTTTTGTTTTCGCACTAAATAAAAAAAATAACAAAAACGTATCTAATGAATATAGTCTTATAGTTTCTGCGAGAAACTGGGATTCTTACAAAGAATCTTCGTAGTCTTATATTACATACACTCTCAACGCTCTCCACCCTTTCCAAGGTTCAACATTTACAAGCACTTAATCAAGAATATTAATTCAAAATTCCACCAATTCGGGTTCTACATACGTATATTTACATATACATTGCCCCGTACCTAAGATAGTATGAGTTTATACCCAATTGATCCAACTCGAGATGGGCTCTTGAAAGAATCAAATCCCATAAACTCGTCTTCCTTCCTTCATGTATTCATTTCAGATATCCTCAAATCGCCAAATCAATAAATCGCATATACGATTAGAATGTTGTAATTCGCCTGTTCGGTTATTAGCATAACTCTTCTAGCTATACGTACTGCTTCTACGGTGCTTCGATAAACTTCCGTTTATCTTCCAAACAAATCTCTATGAAGAAAAAAATCAGTGTATTATCCATTATACACTTTCTCAACTGAACCCAAACATTACATCATGTACACTACTCTATCCTTATGGTAGCTTGAGCCTATAAGCGACTGATCCAACTCAAGATGGGCTCTTGAAAGGACCTAATCATTGTGGCTCAGCTCTTCTTTTCTCTGCTAAACCTAATAGCACCTTGGCAAGATAACACCTTTAACAGAATCAAATCTTCAATCTGGAATCGCAATAATTCCTTCAATTGTCCGTGTAATCCTTCTGTTGATCAATTGGCGACTTTTAACCTTCCCTCGATCCAGGCAAATCCTGTCACCGGTTTCCTAGATAACTCGGGTCTGGTCAATTGTCCTTTGTCACGTCAGCTCGACAAAATGGTGATCAACACTTCCGTCCATACAAGGCTTCAAACGGAGCAACCTAAATTCTAGCGTGTTAACTATTATTGTAAGATAACTCTGCCAAGGGCATGTGAGTATCTTAACTTTCTTCGGAGTCCATCATACACGCTCCCAACTTTTCTTTCAAAGGTCCGAAAAGCTTCCTACTATCTTGCTGTCCAATCAATTTCCTTTTTCCTTTTGGGGTTATTAGTGTCGAAGGCTGCACTAATTTAGGGAAATTCTCAATAAATCTCCAGTAGCACCTAGCTAGTCATATGGATCATCATACTCCCGGCAGGGTCTTTGGTGCTCCTCATCATTTGATTGCTCCAATCTTAGACTGATCTACAAACATACCTTCCTCATCCCTCCCAATTCCATAGTCAACTTCAAATGTTACTCATGATTCTCCTTGGTTCGCACATAGGCAAGTATGTCGTTGATGAATATTATCACGAACTTACCCGATTAGGGTTTCCATACCCTGTTCATGAGATCCATGAATATATAAATAGCACATTATTTTAGTCAAAAGGCATGACTAATAACTCATAATGGCCACATCGTGTTCAAAAAGCAGTCCTCGGAATATCTTCGTCAGCAACCTTCAACTGAGATTATCCTAATCGTTGATCGATCCTCGTGTAGCAGCTGGATCCCTGTAGGTTGATTGAACAAATCATCAATCCTCAGTAAAAGAGTACCGATTCTTGATAGTCAACTAGTTCAGTTCTCCGAAATCATCACACATCCTGAAGGATCCATCCTTCTTTCTCACAACAGAACAGATGCACTTCAAACGAAAAGCTTGATCGAATGAAACCCTTCTCCAGTAGCTCTTGAAACTGACTCGACATTTCTGTCATTTTCAAACGGTGCTTATTCTATAAGGAGATTGTGCAATTGGGTGCAGCACCGGATGTCAGATCGATTTGGAATTCGATCTGTCTCACAGGGGGCAATCCAGATAAGTCATTTTAGGAAAACTTCTGGATAATTGCGAACAATAGGATTCTCTCCGATATTCCTACATTTGGCCTTCATATTCACCACGTTAACAAAGAACGCATGATAGCCTTTTCGCAAAAACTTGAGCATCCTCACAAAACTGACAACTCTCAACCAACAACACTCGATACTCAATACTTGACACTCGATCGGCCTTTGTGAACAACTACCACTTCTCTACCGTCACCAGGGCGAGATATCCTATCTATCTTCTTCAAGCGATAGTCCCCACTTCACTCTTGGATAATCAATCCATCCTCACTAGTTTCCATCAAATTACCAATTGCTAGTTCTATCAGGCACTTTATACCCAGCTTACTTGTTGGTGAACACAAAAATGGTTCAGAGTTTTTCGAACAAAACTCAAGTCAGCTTTGGTATTATAAGTATGAACATAGATTGGTTTTTGATTTGAAACATACCGACAACAACAACAAGTTCGTCTCGTGCTTTCCCAGCGTTTAGCTCGAACGCTCTACCCCTGGCATCCTGACCCTGCGTTTTTAGACAATCTCTCTAGAAATGTCCTTGCTCACCACACTCGTAGCATCCCTCGTGAGTACCTCCATCCGATGTACTCTTAGCGTAGCACTTGCGAGTCATATGTCCAATCCGACCACATCTGGCGCACTTTCTCCACTCATCCTCGTGAGTCTTCTTCTCAAAACTACTCCTACCATCCCTGGCATTATCCTTTTCAACCACTAGAGTTAACCACATACGCTTTCTCCGAACTGCGTTTCTCATCACCCTTGTCATCGGTATCCTTTTATCAAACTCTCAGACTTTCGCTTTCGCGAATCCCCAGATCGAGGCTCGGAATGCGGAATTATTTGAATTGTCGATCCGCTGTGACGGCCCGGCATCACGCATACCGTTGCCACGTCATTGCATAGGGTACCAGCAAATGATCTTGGGTTACAACCCTGGATTATTTTATGTGTACATCTATGTACTGTTCACAAAGTTAATGAAAAATCAGGATTATGTTCCGATTATATCATAACATAGGAACTACTAAAAGTTTTCCGATCATTATATCACGTGAAGGGTTTCCGATCTGAGTCCTACCAAAATCATGCCCATGAGCATCACTCCACGTTCCTGGCCATTGTTTTGGTTAGCATCGCGCTGTTCCATGGCAGTATTCACGTGTTGGGCTATGAGTTGTGCCAACTCCTTCGGGGTAATAGGTAGTCCAGAACCCTATCTCACTTTTGGCGGCATTTCGTCGTTTCTATTATTTACAACAATAATAATCACATAAGACGATAACCAAAAATAATTCAATCATTAAATGGTAGTGGACCAAACATTGCGCATGTATAATATCCACATATTAATGAGAACAATTATTAAACCAAAAGAAACCCATTTGATATTTATACGAGAAATTTAAAAAAAAACTTGTTTTTAGTACTAAGACTAATCGAAATTCGGCGTGTCTTCATCAACACCCGTAACAAGTCTACATCAGATTTCCTCCTAAATATCTGAAAATTTGGCATGCAAGCCAAAAATAGGGTTCATCAAATGAGACATACAAAACAAACAACATAAACAACCAACAACTAACGCTTCAATCCGTGGAAGTCCAACATCTTCCTAACAAGCTCTTCTAGCTCATCATAACAGTCCATCTGTCCCTCTAAGTCCTTCTTCGTCTCCATGCCTCTGCGTAATGTGGTGAACTAACGATCACAGGGAGAGCGATTGACCCAAACCCCTTTCTGCCTCTTCAAAGTGGACACTGTCTCAACTCTCGAAGTTGATGCGATATCTCTAATAGGTCGAGTCCTCTTCCTACGACGAGTGTAGACTAAAAGAGGTGTAGCAAAACACGTGACTCGAATAGCAGAACAAACGATTCTGTAACGGCGGGCGAAAGAATCTCAAGCATAGGCTCGACAGTATCAGTGAGCAGTATTACTAATGGCTCTATAGGCCGAGACGTGACATATCGTAACCATACAAAGTAAGTGTGTGATCAATGTGAATAGTAACACATAAGGCCTAAATAAACAGGAAATCACGTATGTACATAAATACATAAGGGTTTTCATACATGATAAAATGTTTTCTATGTTTATTTAAAAATATTGGCTTCGAGAATTTTGGACTTATATTTCAAAATTCTCCGATTGAAGTCTAGTGTTTTCCTCCGAAAACATCTAGTTCGCTAACAACCAATGGCTCTGATACCAACTTCTGTCACACCCCAAAAACGTCGCAACGGAATATATAAAACGTAGTGGAGACGGAAGTTGGTGCCCATTTCTATCTTGATGTTCGGTGCATTAAATTGTTAGACAATATTACTTATTTAAAACATAGGTTTTAACTTAATGTCCCAAAACACGACATAACCATGACATGATAAATTAGTCTTTGATCCTTACGGATGTTATTACAGTAGTCCCAGAAAGTTTAAAAGTCAGTCCAACATTTTAAGTGACAAAACATGCATCGATAAACACAAGACACGCCATAATTCCCGAAGCCGAACTCAAGTACCTGTAGAACACGTTAAAATCAAGTGTCAACACAAAGGAAGGTGAGTTCACATATTCACATACAAACAAATTATTTTAAGGAAAACTTTCTGATTAGGTGTTTATTTGAAAACATCCAAATAATTTTAGAAAGTCCATTTTACTTTCTTAATAAAATCCATGGGCCTTCCGTCGGTCCATCAATACGACAACTATAATATATATTTCCCAGGCTTTGTATATTAAATTATTGCGTCAATTTTCAGACTCCTATGTTAGCTAGACGATACGAACTATATATTAACCATGCAGGGATAATCAAAGCAAGACAATAAACAGAATATTAATTCGTCGTCTGACTTGACACGGGGCGACTGGTCACGACGGGGATGTCAACCTGATAGATCTATCAATAATTCATCGCGTGCAATACTTAACTGATTAAACGACATCATGGGCGCAGGGTTCTCTCTTTGAGAACAATATGATGTCTGCCTCACGTACAGTATATATATATATATCCTACTAATATGACAATTTAATACACGACGTTGTACGAATTCCCCTTATTCTCCATCATATGAGACCCAGTCAAGAATTCGTCCCCAACTGTACGGTCTTGTTTCACTTAAGAAATACCGTACATACACTATTCATTCATCAAAAACGTTTTACTTCGAAATGTATAACTTATCAAATTTCATATATTTTCAATGAAAATATATATTTTATATTAAAAGTTATGTTTTATTTTGAAAACATTATTAAACCCTTTTAACGACGTGTTCTACCCCCAAAATATATACAAAACAGTAAAAAGAGGGGTTTAGTGACACTCACCTTTGGATGCGTATTTTAAATAGCACAATCCCAGAGTTTGATTTCTACATGTCCTAATAAATATATAGGAATGATTTTTAAATCAATATTCATCACAAAATCCTAAGCTTCTCTGTTTTCTTAGAATTGTCACATAACTTTGAGATTTTCTCGAAAAGTTATCATTTTTTATTATGTTGGCACGTTAATATATTTATATGAGTTCATATATATATATATATTCTTATGATTTTGCGACTTGAACGATTTTATTGGTGGCCATTATTGTGTAAATCCGTTAACTTTCCCGTTTATACGCAATATATCTATGATTTCCGCGGCGTAATATATATACATAAACGTTCACATAATTTAACATCGTAACAGGCGAAATCTTGTTAACTTATCTATTTTGTCATTTTTAAAGCAAATATACATAAAACATCTCATATGTGCCAAATTTCATGCTCGACAAACAAGTTACACATTTAACGCCATTTTTACCGTTTCTACCGCACAAAACACACAAGTATACATGCATAGTCTAAATTTCCCACTATCAAGTTAACACTTAACATATTATCACATTTACATGTTTAAATCACTTAACACATTTTATCACATAAGGTTCACTCAAAGTTTACCCATACTAGTTTTCATCGAAAAATGCGTATTTTAGCGATTCGGTAACGATTTCGGGCGTCGGAAGTCACGCATGACCAACCAAACACCAAGCAAACTTAAAATTAGTTAAAATACTTATTTTTAAACTAAAAATATCAGTTTACTTACTGATCTAAATCAGTTTTATAAATATCACTCGAAAAGCCGATTTTTGACCGTTTTAACGCATAGTTTTGCGTTAAACGTTACTATAATCATCCCAACTCAAAACGACTTGATATTTTAACACAATACATGTTATTTACTGATTAAAATAGTGATTATAATCAGATTAGTGCAGTTTTTGTATAAGTCACATAAATCATGCGATTTCACGTATTTTACAACTCCTAATGCACCAAGTACAACATGCAAGACTAGTAAACTTTATGACAAAGTTTTATATCATTAAACACTTCAAAATAATTATATTTTAGTTTTTATAATCTGATCAAAAATCATTTTTATCAAATCATGTTTAAATCATCATTTCATGACCACAAATCATCATGCATGTTCAAGTAAATGTATCCAATGCACCCATATCATATCAAAATCATTTTACATGAACTAAATGCATCTACATATTTATTTAACTCATGTTTTATTAATCTAATCATTTCAACCTTTGTATGATTATCATCAAATCATTTAACATAAGTGTAAGATTCACTCTATTTATGAACATATAACCAAAAACCCACATGCATGTGTATACACATATACATACACGACACCACATACATGTGCACATAATCATCCAAATATTCCATTTTTCATGACCCTCTTTTATCATAGAACTTTTATAAAAACCATTCCTTGATCATGAATGCATCAAGTTTAACATAAATCACACAATCAAAATCAAATAACATAAATATTCAACCTCTAATCCATACACACTATAATTTTCGGCCAAATTAGTACTCACACAAGTTCCATTTTAAATTTTGTACAAAACTCATTTGTTTAAGAATTCAAGTTTGTGAAACATTCCAAGATTCAAGAGAAACCTTTTAACATTATTTTCAATACTAAGAATCAAGAACACTTTTAAAAGAATAGTTTTATACCCTCAAGATTCAAGTGGGGTTTTGACAAAGTATGATGATATGAGGCTTGGTTCTTGCTTGTAACACCTTCAAATCACCATAGGATCTTCAAAACTGCATGGAACAAGCTTGAAAATGACTTGAATCTTGATGAATAGCTAAAATTTCGAAAATGAGAGAGAGATAGGAGGTGTTTGGCTGAATTTTTAGAGAGAGAGAGAGAGAGAGAGAGAGAGAGAGTGTGAGTGATCTTGTGTTGGAATTGTGAAGATTTGGTGTATTTTAGGCGGCATAATCATCACCTCTCTTTCCAAGAAGCCCACATGTCCAACATGCAAGAGAAAAGAAAGAGATGGGGCTGCCATATAATCGCCACTTGGTCCCTCTCTCTTACATACATACAATACACACACATATATATATACAATATAGATTAAAAACTGGTATTTTACTGGATACCGGGTATTTTATCTAGCGTTTTAATCCCGTTTAATGCGTTTTAAATTATTTTTAGCACTCTATAAAAATAAACTCACCAAAATATTATTAAACGATATTTTGTTTGCCTGGACTGGCTACGTTGCCGGTATTTGGCAGTATGCGCGCCGTGCGGCGCAGTACGCTCTTAAAATCGCAAAAATAGGAATTTAAGCGTTTTTATTTATTTTTATAATTATATAGTAATAAACACATCAAATTATTACTAAAATGATTATCAATTGATTTGACAGGCTGTGTTGACAGTATTTTGTCGGTGCACGCGCGGTACGCGCTTAAACTCGAAAAATAGAGTTTCTTAGCGTTTTAATTTATTTTACCTCATGAACATGATTAAAATTATTATTCTAATCATAACAGACTATTTTTAGGATTTTAACACTGATCGGGTTGTCGCCGACGTTCGTTTCACATTTTAACCGTTACGCGATAGGCGTTAATTTTATCGTTGCCAACATAATTTTTACCAAAGTTTAATTTTACCAACACATTAAATTTCACATATAAACATCATAACCAGTCAATTATAGCCTTGTTACCTATTCACAACACGTGTTAAAATTGTACGGTACGGCCTGAAAAGCCGGGTGTCACACGAATGGTCCTATGTATCGTGGGCTTAGCTTGCCTTTCTTGCCAAAACGCATCACCCCTTTCCAAGGTGATACCTTAAGTAGCACTTTGTCACCTACCTCGAATTTCAGAGGTTTACGCCTTTTATATGCGTATCTTGTCTGCCTATCCCTGACAGCTTTGAGACAATCACGTATCTTAACAGTCTTATCTGTCGTCTCCAGGACTATATCAGGTCCTGTTAGTTGGACATCTCCAACTTCCGCCCAAAAAACTGGTGTTCTACAGTTTCTTCCATACAAAGCTTCGAAAGGTGAAGCTTGAATACTCGAATGATAGCTATTATTATACGAAAATTCAATCAACGGAAGATGATCATCCCAACTTCCACCTAAATCAATAACGCAAGCTCGTAGCATATCCTTGAGTGTTTGTATCGTACGTTCGCTTTGACCATCTGTCTGAGGATGATATGCAGTGCTGAAATTTAATCGAGTACCTAATGATTGTTGAAAGCGTTTCCAAAAGTGCGATGTGTATCTTGTATCCCTATCAGAGATAATAGACACTGGTACTCCGTGAAGAGATACAATCTCTTCACAGTCAACCTGTCGACTATAACCCAAATAGTATCATTCCCATGCTTTGTTCTTGGTAACTTAGTGATAAAATCCATAGTTACCATTTCCCACTTCTAGGTGGGAAGTTCAGGCTGTTGTAGCAAGCCTGATGGCTTCTGGTGTTCGGCTTTAACCTGAGCACACGTCAGATATTTAGCCACATAAGTGGCTATAGATTTCTTCAAACCTATCCACCAGTGGTTTGCCTTTAAATCCTGGTACATCTTATCATAGCCAGGATGAATAGAATATTTGGAGCTATGGGCTTCTTGAAGAATCACGTCCCTAAGTCCTCCATAAATTGGAACCCATATTTGTCCATTCAATCTCAGGATTCCATCCTTGCTATATGATAACTGTTCAGCAGTTATGCCCAATTTTTCATTCGGATAGTTAGCTTCTAACACAGCTTCCTTTTGAGCGGCTAACAACCTTTCATTCAAGCTGTTCTTCAATTCAATGCTCTTGGCGTTGATTCTAATTGGCTTAACTTTCTCTTTTCTGCTTAAAGCATCGGGGACCACATTCTCCTTGCCTGGATGATATCGGATTTCATAATCATAATCGTTCAGTGTCTCCATCCATCGACGATGTCTCATGTTCAGATCCTTCTGGTTAAACAGATGCTGAAGGCTCTTATAATCAGAATATATCACACACTTGGTACCATATAAATAATGCCTCCAAAGTTTTAGTGCAAACACAACGAAACCCAATTCCAAGTCATGGGTGGTGTAATTCTTTTCGTGCACCTTTAATTATCGCGAGGCATAGGCAATGACCTTGCCTCTTTGCATGAGTACACAACCCATTCCAGTGTGTGATGCATCACAGTATACCACAAACTCTTCAATTCCTACAGGCAATGTTAAAACAGGAGCATTTCTCAACTTCTGCTTAAGAATCTCAAAGGATTCTTATTGCTTAGGACCCCAATCAAACTTTATACTCTTTCGGGTCAATGAAGTTAGGGGTGCAGCAATCCTTGAGAAGTTTTCAATAAAACGTCTATAGTATCCTGCTAGACCCAATAAGCTACGAATCTCTGTGGGCGTCTTCGGTTCTTGCCAATTCATGATGGCTTCAATCTTAGCGGGATCCACCTGGATACCACGCTCACTAACCACATATCCCAGAAATTGGACTTCACGAAGCCAAAACTCACATTTTGAAAACTTAGCGTAGAGCTTTTCTTGCTGAAGAAGTTTAAGGATACATCGAAGGTGCTTTTCATGATCGGCCTGATTCTTTGAGTAAATAAGGATGTCATCAATGAAAACAATGACAAACTTGTCCAAGTAGGGTTTGCAAACGCGATTCATGAGATCCATTGACGTTGCTGGTGCATTAGTGAGCCCGAAAGGCATCACCAAGAACTCGTAGTGACCATAACGAGTTCTGAATGCAGATCTTCATCTCTGACCTTCAGTTGGTGGTAACCTGGCCTTAAATCAATCTTGGAGAAATAACTTGCCCCTTGCAATTGATCGAACAGATCGTCGATCCTGGGCAATGGATATTTGTTCTTGATTGTGACCTTATTCAGCTCTCGATAATCAATGCATAAACACATTGATCCATCCTTTTTCTTTACAAACAGAATTGGTGCTCCCCAAGGGGACGAGCTAGGACGAATAAAACCCTTGGCCAACAAATCATCCAGTTGAGTCCTTAACTCTTTCATCTCAGTCGGTGCTAACCTGTAAGGTGCTCTCGTAACTGGTGCTGCTCCAGGAATAATATCAATTCTAAACTCCACTTGCCTATCTGGGGGCAAACCAGGTAGTTCTTCAGGGAATACTTCTGGATATTCAGAAATGATAGGGATGTCTTCGATCTTGGGTATTGGTTCATCGATAGTCACCTGTGCCATGTAAATGACACAACCCTTCTTTAAACACTTTGATGCCTTAAGCATAGAAACCTGCTTAGGCAATCCGTATTGAGTATCTCCTTGTATTGTTAACGGTTCACCATAAGGAGTTTTAATAACCACTTGCTTCTTATCACAAACGATATGAGCTTGATTAGAAGACAACCAATCCATGCCTATCACTATGTCGAATCCTACTAATTTCAAAGGAAGCAAGGACAGTGGAAAAGAGTGATTCCTAATGGATATAAAACATCCATCTAACACGGTTGAAGAAGTCTCTATAGTACCATCGGCCAATTCAATTTCATACTTTATGCTTAGGGTTTTAACAGGCAAATTTAATAATTTACAAAATTTATCATCCACAAACGACTTATCTGCACTTGAATCAAATAATACACTTGCATAAACATCATTGATAAGAAAGGTACCTGTTATCACGTTGTCATATTGAACTGCTTCCTGTGCATTCATTTGAAAGACCCCAGCATTGGTCTTTTTACCCTCTTCAGGTTTTTTCGCATACTTTGGGCAGTTGGACTTGATATGCCCCTTCTCGTTACAGTTGTAACAAGTCGCATCCTTTATCTTCTTGCAATCCAACGTTCTATGTTCACTTGATTTGCAGATCCCACAAGCTCTGGGCTGTGATTGGGACTTTGATTCGAACCTGCACTTCCCCAGATGGCGCTTCTTGCATGTCTTGCATTTGGGTTTGTCACCCGTCTGCTGGCTATCCTTCTTGAACCCTGAACTCTTCTTGTGATCAGAGTTCCCCTTATGCTTCTTATCAGAATGGTGTGAGTTCTCATCCTCACGTTTCCTTTTCCCCTCATTAGAATTCCTAAGCGATCTCTGCCTGACCGCATCGAGTGTAAGAGATAATGACAAATCAACCACCGACCTGAAAGTGGTGGGTCTAGGCACTTTCACGCTTGCTTTAATTTCCGGAGCTAAATCTCCAATAAAATGAGCTATGCGTTTTGGTTCCGGTGTGACCAAGTATGGAACCAATCGTGACATAGTGTTGTAGCTCGTGAGATATGCTTGACAGTCAAAATTCTTCATGACCAAGGTCAAGAAGTCAGTCTCAATTTTCTCAACTTCATGTTGAGGACAAAAATTTTCTTTGAATAACGTAACAAACTAAGCCCATGTTAGATTATATAACGGAATTTTCCCTGTAGCTTGGATTAGGGACCCCCACCAAGCTAGAGCTTCACCTTTGAATGATTGTGAAACAAACTTCACAATATCTTGCTCTGCACATCCACTAATATCAACCACTGTATCCATCTCATCTAGCCACGTCATGCAATCAATGGCTCCTTTTTCCCCAGTGAAATCCCTGGGCTTGCAGGAGACGAAATACTTATAAGAATAGGTTTTAGCTCATGGCTCTTGATCGAATACAATCTTCTTAGACGGGATACTATGCTGATTTGATGAGTGTTGGACATCGTCCTTCTTTGACTCATGAGTTTTAGAAGGAGGCTTACTATGAGCCACAGATTGAGTCTTAGAGTGTGTACCACTAGATTCCTTAAATTGCCTGTCCTTGGCTTTAGTAACAGCATTGTCAATCAATGCTTGGAGCTCCGCACCAGTTACATTCTGGTAGTATCATGATTTTCTAGAGGGTGACTGTTGACTTCTTCTGATTCTGCCATGTAGCTTGATTGCTACATAAAATAATGATAATGATTTATTCAGAAGTCTATAACAGAATTGTCATTCTTGATGACTCATTAACCATGGTATCAACAAACCATTATGGTAAAAATTGTTAGTCATATTTATTCAGGATTTTCATTATAATTATCCTTAGTTATAATTTATTTAAAATATTAGAGTGGCATAAAAGCCTAGTTACAAGGACAATTATAATTTATAAGCCATGATTCTTATAGGATCAAGGCATTAAGGCTTGAATATAGTTCATCACCTTTTCTTGGCAGGGAGTCGTAGACTACAACTTTCTTTTGTCTCAAAGGATAATAAATATGACCCGTAGGCACTTCATCACTAATGGATGTTTAAATAATAAATAGAGAAAAGGAATTGGAAGAATCCAATATAAGGATGGCTTGTGTGACTTTATCGAATCACATTTGCTAGGAGTGTTAACATGTTTTCAGATGTTAACGAGGATTTGAATCTTAAAAAGGAACTACCATCATGGCCCTGTTTTATAATGACACATGGGCTAGGTTTTGCCTTTAAGATTTTGTTTTAATAATTATTGGCAGAATAATTATAAAATGAAATGTTATTTGATTTATTTCATATATTATATTCACACATATAATGACAAATGAAATTTTAAAATTTAAAACATTCCATTAAATTCAAAAGAAGTACATAATTGCCCTAAACGGGACTTTTACACAAATAAATTGCCCACACAGGGGCTAAAAGGAAAATACAAGTCCTCGCAGGGACTAGGTACATAAATAAATGTCCACATAGGGACTTAATTGAAAATGAAAAATACAAAACAACCAAATAAGAAATTTCAATAATCCCTTCCCTTCTTCCCCTTGATTAATCAGCCAAACCCTTAAGTAGACCCCGATGGCTTCTACGCTCCCTCTGAACATCCGGTTCCACCTGGTTAAACCCTTGAAGGATCTCCTGCTGCTGCGGTGGTTGGATCTGTGGTGGCTGCGGCTGTTGCTGCTACAGAGGTTGAGGAGGTGGTGGGTATTGATACCCATAAGTTGGGTATCCAGTCTGGTAGGAAGCTGCATAGGTCCCTTCAGGATGAAGAGCATTGTAGTTAGCCGCTACAAGATATGGGTCAACATCGGGGGCATTGTGGTAGTTGTAGCCAGAATAGGCTTGCTGCTCAAAAGGGTTATACACCGCTGCACCGGCGTATGAAGGAATTGGGTTATCAAAACCCATTTGTGGTGCTGGTGGTGGTGCGACTGGCGGAGAGTCGACCTCTGAAACTGGGTTTGAAGGCCCATCCATCTGCGGGTCTTCATACAGCGGCGGGTAGTGACTGCCACTGGAGTGTTGGGGGGTGCTGAAGTGGAATCCCCCTCGCACGGACATCCGTGCTCCTGATCTTCTTCGCCTCGGTGGCTCTGGAGGCGGTTGTTGCTCTGGCGTCGGCGGTGGCGGTGGCGTGACCGCCTCAAAATGTGGGTCCTCAGAGGGGACCTACTGGTGTGGTGAAGAATGGTGGGAAGGTGTATACTCCCAGGGGTAAGTGGCCCATCTCTCAGCGAAACTGTCTGGACCCCTGTATGGCGAACCGTGAAAAGACGATCCGTCGGAAATCTCTATGGGATGCGTGGGCGTCCCAGTAGGTGGCTCGGCAGGCTCTGGATCTGGATCTTCGTCCATATCCATATCTTGGGCTCCAGGAAAATGGTCTTCTGGTCCCAATGGGTAATGGCCCATTGGTTCTTCAATCACGTTCGCCGGGTTGAACTGGCACTGAAAGTACGGGGTCGGGTCCTGAAATGCCTGGTGTGAACTCGACCGCTGCAGTGGAAGGAAGGATTTGTGAGAATCATTGGGCTCGTTTTCTGATTGTGGCCCAAAGGAGTGGTGATACGAGGGCGAAGAGCTTAGTGAGACAGAACGCCTCGCGGGTTCCAAATATGTCCTCCAGTCTTCTTGAGGACTAGTGCTCATAGTTACTGAAGGAGTTCGCCGGTGTGATGGCCCGGCCTCATGGTCATGACTGGTGAAAATTGGGGCTTTTCCGCCTCTTCCTCTTCCTCTAATACGCGGAGGCATTTTCTTGTTCCTGCCAACACAAACAGAAGAAACAACAAAGGAAAACAATAAAGGACAAAAATAAAAGATTAGGATTAGTCCTAAGTCCTTTGCCTAGACTCGGAAGTCAAGGAATGTGCACTGTGTCATTGAGATTAAACACAAAAGGTTAGTGTTTAATTCACTCAATGTTGGCTCTGATACCAACCTGTCACACCCCGATTTTTCCACGTTTTACCGGTGGGCCCGGTGGTGAGTATCGTGACGTAGTTGATATCATCATGGTCAATTAATCACAGTTCAATGCACAGCGGAAGTCTAAAGTAAAAATATTACAAACCGATTGAAAGTAACATAAATTATTACACAACGGTTGTAAAGTGGATCCACAGGCGTATCAAAACAAAAAGAAATATTGTTCAACAGATTTAAGCATCATAAGCTTGCAAGACTCTTTATTTGATACAAGGAGTAGCCAGCCCATTTCGCTTAGTACCTGCACTTAACCTTTTTGGAAAATACGTCAGTTTACACTGGTAAATACAATTAACTGACTCTTTTGAAAAGTGTTTATAAAATTGATTTAAATGCACAAGACACAAATATTCTTTTATAAATTGGGATAATTATTTAAAAATAATCTTGTAAAAGAATTATATGTTTGTTATATGTTCAGTAGCCCGGGTTAATATACCGGGTTAAAGATTAATAGACACACCACATAATATAACCCACAGGAGTTATCCTCAACAAGCGGGTATATTATTTTACATACGCACCGGTAGGTGTATGCCTACTGTTGGGATTGAACCTTATCAGAGGAACAGATAATTAAAGCCAAAACTGGATCAGAGCAGTGGATCCAGAATAAGCAGACGATTAAAGTTAGTTCATGCAAATCTCTCCCCTTGAAAGTGGTTTTATATCTGCTGACCTCCTATCTGCTGATCTTTCTAAGTGCTGACCTACAACTGCTGCTTTGCATCTACTGACCAATGTCAAATACTGATGGAAGACCAAAGCTCTGCTGACTCAATCTACTGCCTTGAGTCAAGTACTGCTGATCCGGACAGGCACTGCTGGGTTCACAGCAGTGGAAGGATGCAGCAGCTGTTTAAGTGTCTTTTATGTAAAGAAATGTAATAGCAGTAGTTAGTACATCAGTGTTTGTATAGATCAGAGGTTAGAGTTTGTTAGGAGGTTAGATGTCACTTTCATGGTGACGTCAGCTAAGATGCTCAGTGGTTTGCAAGTGCCTATAAATAGTTCAGTACTTTGTACTGTTCTATTAGCTCTTTCACCACATCGTCTTCTTTGCACGAACAAACTACTGAGCTCTGGCTGAGGGGGAGTTTGCATTCATTCATCAATCATTGTAATCGTTGTTGAAACAAATTCAATCTTTCGATTCATTGTGTAAAGATGTTTGATTAAAGTATTACTCTCGTTTGATTGTATGCAAAGTTTGTTTTCATCTTAATTCCGCTGCACAACTCTTTCATTTCCATCTTAATTTCAAACGAAAATACAATCAGAAACAAACTCAGATCCAACAATTGGTATCAGAGCTTGGACAGTTAAATTTGATCTAACAATCATTTTGACGTAAATAGTTCAGCTCATAACAGTTGATACTGATCGTTTGTTAGTCCGTTGAAAAACAGAGCAAGGATTAATCACCATTAAAGTTGATTTCTCAGTGTCTGTAAAACAACAAGAATGACGTCACAATCTCAGGATGATAAAAACAACACCGGCTCGCTTTTTAAACCACCTATGCTAAAAAGAAATGAGTACAACATCTGGCAGAGGAGGATGGGTCACATCCTCGCTCAACAAAGCACAGGTTGTTGGAGGTCTGTCATTTATGGTCCCCATGTTCCTTCAGTGCCAAGCGCTGAAGATGCTAAAAAGTTCATTCCAAAACCAGTTGAAAATTATACCGAAACCGACTTTCAAAAGATTGAACTAGATGCTAAGGCTTTTAGCATCATAGCATCAGCGCTGCCCAATGAGATATATGCTGGACTGTTACACTGTAACAGTGCCAAAGAGTTATGGGACGCACTTAAGGAACAGTTTGGTGGAACCGAGGAAGTCATAGAAAACAATAGGGAAATCCTGAACCAACAGTATGAAACATTTTGCTACGTTAAAGGTGAATCACTAACGCAACAATTTGAGCGTTTCAGTTGTCTCATCAATGAACTGAGGCTTGTTAACACTACTTTTACAAACTCAACTCAAAATAGCAGGTTCCTCAGGTCACTGCCAGAAAAATGGGACACCATAGCTTTTGTCACCCGAAACTCACCTGAATTCAAGGATCTGACCTTGACCCAACTCCACGGTCGACTCCTGACTTACGAAAGGGAGTTGAACCAGAAAAGGAGGTTACAAGAGTCAGGAAAAGTTACCGATGATTACACTTTCGGTAAAACTGCTCTTCTGGGTCAAGAAGAATCTGGGAGCAGTGGTAAGGATCAGGGTTATGATCACTTCATTGACATAACTGCTGGTGCAAATTTTAACAACCTTGATCCTCACTCTGCAAGTTATGCATTCACTGCAAACGAAAACCAGATGTCAGATAATCTAAGCTTTGAACTCAATGATTTACAACATTTCGATCCCACTGACTTAGAGGAAATGGACATCCTGCACCAACTGGCTTTGCTAAGTGTTAGAACTAGCAAATTTTACAAGAGAACAGGGCGAAAATTCCTAGGTTTGCATGGGAATCTAAGGGTTGGGTTGGATAAATCGAAAATCAAGTGCTACAAGTGTAATAGGTTGGGACATTTCGCTAGGGAATGTAGGAGTCAAACTACTGGTCCCATAATTACTCATCCTAGCTCAAATCCTAGACCTCAAAACCAAAGCACTGTGCACTATGCCCAGTATACCCCAGCAGCTCAAGTGAACACTGCTCACTATGCTGCTGCCCCTGTGCCAGTACACTATGTCCAAACTACTGTTCCACAAATCCAATATGTTCAAACCCCTGCTCCCCAGGTATAAGTGCAAACTGTTGCACCTCAAACCACTGCTCCAGCAGCAGCACAACCAGATCAACAAAGTTTTTTCACTCAAGGGTTTGTTGACTGGAGCAGTATGCCTGATGATCTTAGTGATGAAAATTTTGCACTCTATGCTTCTAATGATTCTTCACATGATGAGTTTTGTTTGATGGCATTAGAGTCAATACAGGAGGGGGTTGAAACTGAGGAGGAACAGCAGTGCTTTGAAACAGTGGAAGAGGTGACTGAAGCAGTGGTTACTGCTGTGGCTGGTGAACTACTGTTGGGAGAAAGTTCAGGTACCCTGATTGAACCAATGACAGATCCATGGTCCGTAGAGAACAAAGAAGAAGAGAAAGAAGAAAAGACTGGTGAAAAGAAGGTGAAAGCTGATGATGAAGAAGATCATCAATGTGATTGTGCAATGATGGCAGCTGCCAAGGTATCTCCTCAAGTTCTTGAAAAACTGTGTTCTGACAATTGCATAATTGCTTTTGCTAACATTAAAGAGGTGAATGAAAACCTTCGGGATAAAATCTTGACTGATGAGGTTAAATTTGAAAAGTCTTTAAAAGAACTTAAAAACAAATTGATCGAAAAGGAAAAAGAGATCAGCTGTTTAAAAGAAGAGCAAAGCATAACCAAAACCCAACTTCAAACTATGGTAGAAAAATACCAAGTTTGCAAAAAGGAGTTGGAATCCACCCGGATTACTTGTGAAAGATGGGTGGAATCCTGCAGAGGATATGAGGTTATGCTTGAAAAACAGAGAAAAAGCAATGTGAAATTTGGGGTTGGCTATAGAAAACATGATGATGAAAACACTGCTTTTGAAAAATATGTTCAAACCACTGAGGTAACCACTGAGTTCATCCCCACAAACAAGAATGGCCAAGAAGTGAAAATCACTGACAAACTTGGTAACGAAATCACACTTGACAGACCAATGGAATCCTCTACTTTTGAGGAGCTTGAAGAATACCAGTTTAAACCAAAATGGTCTGATGAGTGTGACATTCTTGAAAATTTCAAGCCAATGGACTTTACATCAACTGATGGTGTCAAGGCTCCAAAAGCTAAAGTCATACCTCTCAAAGATATCCCAGCAGTGGTTAAAACCTCTGCTGCAAAGGAATCTGAAAAGAGAAAGAAGAAAGAAAAAAATGATAACTTGTTTTGTGAATTCTGTGAGAAAAGGAATCATCTAACAAAAGACTGTTTCCACTTAAAAGCTTATGATCTAAACAAAACAAGTGTCATTGTTTCAGCAGAAAGCTGTATTGTTTGTGGTAAAACAAACCATAAAACTCAAGCATGTGTGTATCTCAAAAACTTTGATGTGAAAAAGAATGAGTACATTGCTAAAACATCCTTGAGTCCATCATCATCATCATCAACATCTGTCAAATTCACCAAGAAACAACCACTGTTTGTGCCAGTCCAAACCGCTGTTACAAAACAGTTGAACCAAACATCTGTCAAAAGAGATGTTCAGGTTACTGATGCACCCCCTGCCAATCAGTTCAGAAAAGGCAAGGAAAAACAGTCTTACCAACGGATTCCACACGTTTATGAGGCCTACAAAAGGCCCTCTAAACCCAAAGTGAACAAACATCCTTTTGGTTACCAGCAGGTGATTGGTCAGGATCCAAAACAGTGGTTAGAGAAGAACTGTCCTAAAACAGTTCAAACTCCTGACCTAACCACTGTCCACCATTCTGCATCCATCCCAGACACTGTTGAGACCCCATCCAAAGCCTTGTTGGCTTTGGAGACCTTAATGAACTAATCCGTTTACTTCATGTGTAGGGAGCTTCTGCATGCTTTGATAGTCTTTGGTATGTAGATAGTGGAGGCTCCAGGCACATGACAGGATGTAAAGCCCTCCTCAAAGACTTTAAAATCCATGGAGGGGGTGATATATCCTTTGGGAATAATAGTAAAGGGAAAGTTCTGGGGTCTGGAACAGTGCAATCTGGAAATGTAAAATTTGAAAATGTCAATCTAATAGACAATCTAAAATTCAACCGTCTGAGTGTGTCCCAAATGAGTGACAAGGGATTTGGGTCATTCTTCACAAAAGACTGTTGTAGGATTGTTTGACCAGAAATGGTCAAAAAGATTGAAGCAATAATCAAAACTGGTCAAACTAAACTTGTTGCTCAAAGAAGTGGCAATGTTTATGTTGTTAACATGTCAAAAGAGTGTCCCAGAGCTGATGCCTGTCTGTTCTCAGCTGCCTCTAACAAAGAGACAGAACTTTGGCACAGAAGGCTGGGGCACACAAATCTTAAGACAATCACAGAAATTTCAAAAAATGGTTTGGTGAGAGGCCTACTACAAAAATTGTTTTCATGCCCTGAACATTGCATTGCCTGTTTAAAAGGAAAACAGCATAAAAGTTCCTTCAAGTCCATTGAAGAGTCCAAAACAACCCAGTGTTTGCAAATGCTACACATGGATTTGTTTGGCCCAGTTCAAGTCATGAGCCTCAAAAAGAAAAGATATTGTTTGGTTATTGTTGATGACTTTTCTAGGTTTACATAGACTTTCTTTTTACACTCAAAAGATGAGACTGCAGGCATTTTGCAAGACTTTGTAACACAGGTTGAAAAGCAATTTGACCTTCCAGTGAAAAGCTTCAGGAGTGACAATGGCACAGAATTCAAAAATAGGGAGTTGGATGCCTTCTGTGTGAAGAAAGGGATTGTAAGGCAGTACAACATCCCTAGAACACCAGAGCAGAATGGGGTAGTGGAAAGGAAGAACAGAACTCTGATTGAGGCTTCCAGAACCATGCTTGCAGATTCAGGTTTGCCACTAACTTTCTGGGCAGAGGCAGTAAACACTGCTTGCTATGTTCAGAACAGAGTTTTAATAAACCCTAGGCACAAAAAGACTGCTTATGAAATTCTGTATAAAATCAAACCACTGATTTCATACTTCAAGGTGTTTGGCTGCCCATGCTTTATTTTGAACTTAAAAGATTCCATTTCAAAATTTGCAGCCAAAATTGATTGTGGTTATCATCTGGGATACTCAACCACTGCCAAGGCCTACAAAGTGTTCAATACACGGACCAAGGCAGTGGAGGAGACTTTGAATGTTAAGTTCAATGAAGTTTCATCAATGAAAATCCCAGCAAACCCTGCAGATCTGTTTGATCTTGAAAAATTTACTTTTGAAAATACTGCTGTCAAGACTAACAGTGCAGGTCCATCAGAGGATACAACACCAGACTATGGGTATGAAATCATCATCCCTCAAAGGTCGGCCACAAAGGGAAAAGCACCAGCTGTTCAAAACAGCTGCCAAAGCTCAACCACTGCTACCTCAACCGTTGTTGACCAAAGTAGCCCATCAACCACTGCTTCCACATCCTCAAACACTGCTGACAAAAGTCCTCAAACAGTGGATAAAATTCAGCAGTTGTCCACTTCATTACCTCCTATTCCACCACCTTTTGAAGCCACTGCTGGATCATCAAAGTCCCCAGCAGTGGTTAGCTCAGATGATACACATTTGCAGCCTTCACCAACCAATGCCATCATACCATACCAAGGAGATTTAATCTTCTTGCGATCTCATCCACCTGATCAAATTATTGGCAACATAAATGAAGAGGTGCTCACAAGAAGCCAAACCCAAAACATTTGTCTTTTTGCTGGTTTTCTATCACTCCATCAGCCAGTCAAGTACCAAGAGGCACTGAAAGACAACAGCTGGGTAGAAGCCATGCAAGAGGAGCTCCAACAGTTTAAAAGACAACAAGTATGGGAGCTTGTACCACTGCCAGAAGAGGTTAGTCCCATTGGCACAAAGTGGGTCTTCAAGAACAAAACTGATGAAAGGGGTATTGTTGTCAAGAATAAAGCCAGGCTTGTGGTTCAAGGTTACAGACAGGAAGAGGGGATTGATTATGATGAAACATTTGCCCCTGTTGCAAGATTGGAAGCCATTAGACTGTTCCTGGCCTTTGCTGTCAACCACAATATGAAGGTGTTTCAAATGGATATCAAAAGTGCTTTCCTCTATGGTACAATTCAAGAAGAGGTATATGTTTGTCAACCTCCAGGTTTTGAGGATCCATTTTTTCTAGATCATGTCTACAGGCTAAACAAAGCCTTGTATGGCCTGAAACAAGCACCAAGGGCCTGGTATGAAACTCTTTCCAACTTCCTACTCTCAAATGGTTTCAAAAGAGGTACCATTGATAAAACATTGTTTTTAAAATGGAGAGGGAAGGATTTAATGATTGTCCAGATTTATGTGGATGACATTATTTTTGGAAGCACATGTAACTCAATGTGTGAAGAGTTTAGAGAACTCATGACAGCAGAGTTTGAAATGAGTGCAATGGGTGAGCTGCAATGCTTTCTTGGTCTCCAAGTCCAGCAATTACAAAATGGAACTTTCATTCATCAAAGCAAATATGCTAAAGAACTTTTAACCAAATTTGATATGAATGATTGTAAACCATGCAGCACACCCATGGCAACAAATAAGCTGGTCATGTCTGATGAAAAGGATGAGCTGATTGACCAAACACTTTATAGAAGCATGATTGGGTCTTTATTGTACCTAACTGCATCTAGACCAGACATCATGTTTGCAACATGTGTCTGTGCAAGAAGTCAATCAGCTCCCAGAAAATCAAATCTCATTGTTGTAAAAAGGATCTTCAGATACATAAAAGGTGCTCCCACACTTGGTATCTGGTATCCAGCTAATGGGAACATCAAGCTTTCAGGTTTCTCAGACAGTGACTTTGCTGGATGTCACACCACAAGGAAGTCCACATCAGGAGGGTGCCAGTTTCTAGGTGATTGCTTAATTTCATGGCAAAGCAAAAAGCAAGCAACTGTTTCAACATCCACTGCTGAAGCTGAATACATTGCTGCTGCAAGCTGTACAGCCCAACTCTTGTGGCTTCAAAATCAGTTACTGGATTTTGGTATCACTGCCTTAAAGACACCACTCATGTTGGATAGCCAGGCAGCAGAAAATATCATCAAAAATCCAGTTTCTCATTCAACCACCAAACACATCGACATCAGACATCACTTTGTGAGGGATTGCTATGAAAAAGGTTTGATTTCTCTGCATCATGTCCCAACTAAAGATCAGCTGGCAGATGTGCTCACAAAAGCACTTGATACAACCACTTTTAAAGCTTGGTCTCTAGAATTGGGATGCTGAACATGGAATAACAAGCAACATCTTGTTTTTCTATGAATAAAAGCAACAAAATGTTTTCAGAAAATCAAAACTCCATCCTTAAAAATAGCTAAAAATGATATTTTTCATTAAAATCCTTAAAAGTATGCCATTAACCACTGATTGTTCAAAAGTCTGTTCTAATTCAAAAGTCTGTCCACTACTGAAAGTCAACCCCTGCTCTCTCATTCCTTTGATAAACTCTGTTGTTCAAAAGCAGTGTCTTATCCACTGATATGCTATCCACTGATAGTGAAAATCACCCACTGCTTCCATACCACTGCCTTCATCAGTCACTTTCACAAAAGTACTGTCCTTCACTTTCACCAGGGGTTGTCACGTGGGCAGTACATATTGGTCAGACTTTTTGTAACGGCTGCCACCTCAGCATTCACTTTCTTCCCTATAAAATCCCCCACTCACCACCAAAACAGGGTTTTACTGTCGAATTGAATTCTTAAAAATTCTCTTCTCAAAGCAGTTTTTCTTCTCATCTCTCACAAATTTCTTCGATCATTCATCTTCAAAATGACAAAATCGAAGTCATCTTCAAAACCCTCCTCCAAATCATCTTCGAAAACAGCCTCTCAAAAGGCAATCTCCACTGACATTCCACATAAACCATCTCACAATCTCCTGGGTCTTCTCACAAAACCAGAAACCACAAATTTTTTCAATTCCATCATTGATATCATGGCAAAATCAAAGTACAAAACTTTGTTCACCGCCGATGCACCAATCTATTTGGCGACCCAAAGGGAGTTCTGGAAGAATGCAACCCTTGAAAAACAAGGAGACACTGCAACCACCATAAACTCTTCTATAAAGGGTAAAACTGTCCAAATCACGCCTCAATCCATTTCAGAGGTCTTTCAACTCGATGATCAAGAAGGTAAAATATCTTTCACTAAAAACGAGTTGCAAACTGACTTCATTGAGAGAGGGTATGAAGCCACAATGATGAAGAAAATTACCTTCGAAAAAGGTTATTTTCCTTCTGCAACCAGATTTTTATTTCATACCCTCCTACTTTGTGTTTCAAATAAAACCACTTCTTTCAATGAAATCCCTTTAAAGATTCAAAATCTGGGATATGCTATTCTTCAAGGAGAAAATTTTAACTATTCTCGGGAAATTTTTAAAGATTTGGTTAATAATGTTGAAACAAAATCATTCTTACTGTTTCCAAGGTTTTTAAGTTACTATTTTTCAAAGAAATTCAGTAAGGATGATTTAGCTGTAATAAACCAAGGTGATTCTACTCAAATAAACAGTTTAACAACTGAAACTTTTTCAAGAATGTTAGCACCTTGCAAAACACAAGCAGAGGTGCCTGAGCAGATTTTAGCAGTTACAACTGCTCCTCAGGTATCTGCTGCTGAGCCCACTGCTCAAGGTGATCAAAGCAGCAGTACAACTGTTTTGAAACCCACACCTAAAATTACCAAAAAGCCAACAAAAAGAAAAACACAAAAACCCCCCAAAACCATCAAAAAGACATCTCTGGAGGATGAGATACCAGAGCTCCTGCCAGTGACAACACAAAAGTCACAAGAAACTACTGCTGCTACTTCCTCACAGCAGTTGGTACAAATATCTCAACCCATAACCGAAACTCCTCCTGCTTCTTCACAAAAAGAACAGGTTGTACAAATAGGGTCTCCACATCATGATGCTCTGGAAACACTCGTTTCTATCATCCACAGCTCAATACCCGGGGCAAATCCACTTTCTACACCACCCTTCACATCCACAATTCCCCCACCAACTAAACTGCTGTTGGATGCAATTGATTTGAACCAGGCATTAACCAGTCCTTCTCAATCACCTATCAATGAGAATATGCCTCAACCACTGACTGGGTCTGCTGTATCAATCTTTGCTAACCCACCAACACAACCTGAGGAGGTTAGACCCCTTGAGTTACAAGTAACTCTTGGTGGTAATCCAAGTGAAGCAGCCACTACAATTGTTACACCCACTGGGTTACATTTGGACAGTGGTTACATTAATAAGACTTCCTTGGAGGCAATTCCTTTTATAGCACCTCTGCCAACCACCAGTGGATTTATCTATCCTACTGGCAACATCAAAAGGTTGTCAAGTGTTAAAGGAAGAAGACCCCAGTACCAAGAAAAAGGGGCATTAGTGGTTAATGTTTGGAGTATACTCCCTACATCTACCACTGATCAAACCACTGCTAGTGGGAAATCAGATGATCCCATTAAATTGGGTGATGATTTAAAGTACCAGAAATTGACGGATCGCATTGAAAAACTTGATAACTCTGTTGCAGAACTCAAAGATATGCTACAACAGGTGTTACAAGTACAAAAGGTACAATCAACTGCTATTCCACCTCAAGCACCTGCTCCACAAAGGGCACCTGCTACAAATGAGCTTTGGAACTTGTTTCAACCTTTTCTCCATCAACAAGCACAATTAGCAGATCAGCAACATGAGAAACATGTCCAACAGCTGAGAAATGCAATGGAGTCAAGGTTCAAAAACACTCAGGCTGATTTAAAGGCTCTCAAAACTCAGATCCTGCAAACCACTGGCACTGCTCCTCCAACAGTACTTTTCATTGATCAACTCCCAGACGATAATGCCAAAAAGGGGGAGAAAATTCAGGAGTGGAAGAAGAAAGGAATAGATGATGGTCTCTACATTGAACCTGAAAAGGATGCTATGACCAGAAAAATTCCTGTGCCAGATGGTAGTAAAAAGGTTGATGCTACTCAAGAAGCACTTGATGAAGGAGTAGCAAGTGTAAAAAGAGATAGAATGGCAAAGGATGTTTCAAGGTGGAATGAGGAGAAAAGAGCTTTCATGGAGCTGTATGAGCAGGGTTGTTCTGGTTCTAAAGATTCTAAAAATCCGAAGACAAAAAGAAAACCTAAGTCCACCTCATCCAGATTTCCAAAGCCTCCAAAACCACCATCCAAAAGCCATCAGCATAAAACCTCCACTCAAACAGCTGTTGTAACTCCTGCTGTATCAACTACTGCTGGTACTTCAGTGGTTTCAACATCTGTTCTCACTTCAACACACACTACTTCAACACACACCACAATTACTACATTACCATCACCACTGTCACCACCAAAAACAATCTCACCACCACTTCCACCTGCTGACAAAAAGCAGAAGACAACAGATGTTATAACATCTGCTGTAATGGCAACAGTGGTTGAAACACCAGTTGTTTCAACAGCTGTTAGTCAGACACAAACCACTGTCACTCAATCTACTACCACTGTTCCATCTCAAACATCACCAGTCTCTCCTAAATCAAAAAGGAGAAGGCTAATTTTAAAAGATGATGACACATCTCCATCACCAACATCTTCAAAATCCCTGTCACTTGTCACTATTCCAAAACCCATACCTCTCTCTTCAGCTCAAATTGTAAAACCACTACCTCCTACTGGTGTCTCATTTCCTCTGGAACTCATTGCAGTCAGAGAAGAAATCAAATCCTTTTATTATGAAGATGACCCAGCCAAAAGGAGTTTACCATCAATTGCAAATTATCCCAGGCCTAACAATATTGAAGAATACTTGAAACTCAAGGCCAAACAAGCAGAGGATATTGCAATAAAAAATAGAAAAGGGAAAACTGATAGAGAATTTCAACAAAACTATCAGTTTTTACTCTCACAGGTCAATGCAATGGAGCGTTTTGCTAAAAATGTATGTCAGAAAATTTCAGAAAGGGCAGATGAGTCCTTAAGGAAAGACTACATTGAAAACATCATGACCTACAAGAAATACAAGGGGGAGAAACACATGTACAAGAACTGGACCATTCCTGAGCTTGAAAAAGAAGCAGCCAGGATTCAAGACATGATCAAAAATAAGATCAAGCAGACTCCTCCTGAAAAATTCAAACAATTTGAAGCTGAGAAGATGTTAGAGTTGAGGAGAATGAAAGAGGAGCTGATTGCAGCTGATTATGGGTCAAAGAACTCTGTGACAAAGTGGGGAGAAGATAGAGTCAGGGCAACCTATAAAAGATTAGAGGAACTTAGAAAGAAAGATCCAAGATTTCCACAAAAGCCTGACTATTCCAAAGCAGAGGTCTCAAAAAGACCACCAAAGCTGCAAGTCAAAAGAACCACTGCTCCAGCTGGTGCTGCCATCTACAAAAGAAGGAGCAAAAACCAGTTTAGCATGGAAACAATTCAAGATCTATTAGCTGGAGATGCCATTGTAAAAGCAGGCACAGAAGTAATGATAAAAGAAGATCTTGAATTGGAACAATCTGCAAGTGCTGCTCAGCCAGCCATGAATAGGCCAGCCTCACCAAATACTTCTGCAAATAAACATCTCCCAAGAAACCCACCAGGCTCAAAAATACAAAAGTGGGAAACTGACAAACAGACCTGCATATTGACTTTGCTCAGGTCTGGTGGAGAAAATATCAAGGGAACAAGCTCTTGGCCTGAGTCTTGAAGATTTGCAGGATCTCCTTGATCTTCCACTTAGCAGGGATGATGAAGATACAGATGCCCTAGACTTTGAATTACAATTTAAAGGTCAGATAAGGGAACTGTTGATGAGGCAATAAAGTCTTCCACAAATAATGAAGAGTTTTGGCATTATCTGTTCCAGGGGGAGATTGTTGGGATTGAACCCTATCAGAGGAACAGATAATTAAAGCCAAAACTGGATCAGAGCAGTGGATCCAGAATAAGCAGACGATTACAGTTAGTTCATGCAAATCTCTCCCCTTGAAAGTGGTTTTATATCTGCTGACCTCCTATCTGCTGATCTTTCTAAGTGCTGACCTACAACTGCTGCTTTGCATCTACTGACCAATGTCAAAGACTGATGGAAGACCAAAGCTCTGCTGACTCAATCTACTGCCTTGAGTCAAGTACTGCTGATCCGGACAGGCACTGCTGGGTTCACAGCAGTGGAAGGATGCAGCAGCTGTTTAAGTGTCTTTTATGTAAAGAAATGTAATAGCAGTAGTTAGTACATCAGTGTTTGTATAGATCAGAGGTTAGAGTTTGTTAGGAGGTTAGATGTCACTTTCATGGTGACGTCAGCTAAGATGCTCAGTGGTTTGCAAGTGCCTATAAATAGTTCAGTACTTTGTACTGTTCTATTAGCTCTTTCACCACATCGTCTTCTTTGCACGAACAAACTACTGAGCTCTGGTTGAGGGGGAGTTTGCATTCATTCATCAATCATTGTAATCGTTGTTGAAACAAATTCAATCTTTCGATTCATTGTGTAAAGATGTTTGATTAAAGTATTACTCTCGTTTGATTGTATGCAAAGTTTGTTTTCATCTTAATTCCGCTGCACAACTCTTTCATTTCCATCTTAATTTCAAACGAAAATACAATCAGAAACAAACTCAGATCCAACACCTACACCCCGTGCTTAAGTCGTGGCCATTTCAATGAATGAGCCGAGGATATCCAGGACATGGTCATTAACCCCCCCCCCAATGGCTTAAAACAAACAAAACAGATTAAACGGGTTATCTCAATGTTTTAATCATCATTCGATTAAAGATTCAATACCCGACCAAGCGGTATTTTAAATAACGTACCCCAAGCCCGTATAAGGGAAAATAAGTTAAAAGTATTTACCTGAGCAAAAATACAAATTTATCTCAGCCGTATACAATCATCAAGTGCGAATATATTTTACTGGGCTCCTAAATTTGGAACGAAGGTTTTAATAACCTATTAGATTCCTAACGGGTCTTACTTAACTTTAAACTTAGACCGGTTAGTTTTAAAGAAAGGTTTACGGTTCAAAACGCAAGATTAAGCGAAGACCGGATTAGAATGTGATTTAGACCTGACAAGTATGAAGACTTGTATAATATGGGTAAACTAAACAGATTCTGGATTTTGAAGCAAAAATGATAAGGTTTGACCCGTTTCGGTCAATATATGCAAACTAGTTACATAAACCGCACCGAAGGCGAAAAATGCATAATGGGTAACCAAATGAGTCATGTATAGGTTTCACAAGTTAATATGCCTTAAATATGATGTGATATCAGTATGATACCTTCCATTATGCCCAAAACGGATTAAAAACCAATTTAAGCCCCGTAGGGGTATTTTGGTCATTTTAAAGATTATAAAAGAGGTTAAATGACAATATGAGGTTCTGGTCTAAAATGATCAGTAAAAGTATTTATTTTTGCAAGTCATATCAGTAAGATATTATACATATGGTTTTATTCATAACATCAGCAGGTAACAAGCTTTAGGTGCCAAATATGGTTTTAAACCATGCTATGCGCCTAAATCGCATAAAAGTCGATATTTGACGATATTCCGGTTGAATAAGGAAATCTGATATTTTGAATAGCCTTTACTGTTTAAAATAACTCATTTAATATATAAAATCAGTAGAAAAAGGTTTGATACGTAAAGGATGTGTAAAACTCTTTTTATTAGCAAAAATTGCATAACCGTCAATTACCGAGTCAATGCAAGAACCCCATGTTATGATCAGTCAAAAATTCAACAAAAATCTTCAAAAATCCCTAAATATTATATTACATCAGTGGGTAGAAAGTTTGGTGTCAAAATTCGGGTTTAAATGGGTTTTATGCTGAAAATGCCGTTTAATTAATAAAAAGCTTTCAATTTACAATATTAAGCATAACTCCTAATTTAGACCATAAACTGATGTGAAATTTTTAGGACATGTTTATAAATTAGTAATAAAGGTTTTTGTCCTCTCACATTTTTAAAAATCTCGTTTTTACATCAAAATGGCATAATGGTCAACAATTAAGCATTTAACGGAAACATGCAAATGATTCGGATTAAATAGGAACCATATAGTATAATCTCAGAGGGTTATACTAACATGTAATATGGTCCTAAAGAAACCCTAAGGCATATCTAAAACAAGCTAAATCGGGTCAGAACTGAAAGTCAAAGCAAAAGTCTACTTTTGCGAATTTCGGTTCCGAACCGAGCCTAAACTCATAATTGTCTGGTTGAACATGCCTAGACATGTTCTTATATCATTTACCAAGTTATTTTAATGTTAAAACATGTTCCATAAGCTCTGCATTGCTAGTTATGAATTTAATTGCAAAAATATATTATGTTGACTTTTTAATATTAAGTTTGACCCGACAATTGACCAAGTTAGAGTGAGAATCAGTAGGTGCCCTTTTAAGGGTTTATTACCAACATAATTACCAACTCATAGCCACTTTTATTTCGAATAATGGCTGGACCATTAGTGATTAATCACTAAGTCAAAGCTTAATTACGATGACTTTGACTTTTGGTCATTAGACTAATAAAACTTAAACTTAAGAGGCTAAGAACACTTACTATGGTCCTTAGCACGAAAATAGAACTGATGAAAGCTTGCTTGAACTCCAGGAAGCTCCAGAGAAAAAGTTGTGAAGAATTTCAAGTGAATGAGCAAATGACTTCTTGAACATAAGCCCTTATATAGGATCTTATACTTCATAATATCATTCCACATGACCCTACAATGCTCCCTGATGATTCCAGGTGTCCCTATTGCATGAAAATCTGTTGGCTCAGTCCCTGGTATCGATTTGAGGCATGCAAAGGCGGTGCAGCAGGCTGAACATGCAGCTGTCAAGTTTTTTGGTCGCTGGTGCTGCTGACGCGAGCCGCGTAAGACTCTTAGAGAGTCTACGCGGGCCGCGAAGACCTTCTGATCCAGTAAAAAGTTTTGCAACCTTGCAAATTTCAGTCCCTGGTCCATTTAAACTTTATTTAACTTTCATTTATTGCATTTAGGACTCCCATAGTTAACTTTTAAGGACCTTGGGTCATAAACTAACTCCGTTAAGCTCCCGGTTAGTTGTACGATCACCCTAAAAGTCTTGTTTTCATCGAAACTCCACAAAATTAATGTCCAATATTCTTGAGAGCACAATATATAATTATTACAATGTTTTTGGGATCGTTAAAAGGTCACTCAGAGGTTACTTTCAACATGTTGACACTTTTAACCCCTATGCTTTATAAGATCCTTATTTTGAGCACAAACGACTTTCTAAGTTCGATAAATTATTCGTTAAAGAATACGAACGTCTTGTGAGGTCAATCAGAGGCACAAGAATGGCATGTTAACACTTTGGATCCTTTAACTTACATATTTACATTGTTTGACAATTTTAGTCCCTCGGAAACAATTCCTTACACGTTTAAAGCCCAATGACACGTGTCTTCATTATATTGGTCGTGATTTTACGAGGTTTTACCCAAAGCTTGAACTAATTGCATATACAGATGCAGATTATGCAGGGTGCAAGATTGACAGAAAAAGCACATCTGGTGCATGTCAAATCTTGGGAGAAAAGTTGGTATGTTGGGAAAGCAAGAAACAAAACTGTGTTGTAACATCAACAGCTGAATCAGAATATGTAGCAGCAGCAAGTTGATGTTCACAAGTGTTGTGGATGCAAACTCAGCTGAAAGATTATGGAGTAAATTTGACAAAGATCCCAATCCTATGTGATTCAAAGAGAGCAATTGCAATAACAGAAAATCCAGTTCATCACTCAAGAACCAAGCACATAGATGTCAGATATCTCTTCATAAAGGATGATGTTGAAAAAGGTAATATAGAAATGTACTTTGTTCCAACAGAAAACCAAATTGCTGATATCTTTACAAAACCTCTTGATGAAAAGAGACACAATTTTTTAATCAGCAAACTTGGCATGGTTAACATAAAAGAAGAAGATCTTTCAGAAAACAAAAGGCAACAAATTGAAAACCAAACTGATGAACATCAAAATTCTGATAAACAAAGAATAATTCAACAGGTTTCTGACAAAGAGATCCATATAAATCGTCAATGAATGTGATGATTTATCAGAAAACCTAAAGAAGTATCAGAAAATCTGATGAAATCATCAGAAATTCTGATAAAACATCAGAAACTTTGTTGAAACATCAGAATGATCACTGATCATCAAAATTTCCATCTTCATGCATATCTCACATGTGTATAAATTCATAACTGTGAATAATCTGTTTTTGTATTTTTTTTCTTTTCTTTCTATTATTTAAATTAAAAAAAACCAAAAAGGGGGAAAAGTAACATGCATTAAGATAAAATTCAATGTCACAACAGAGAAAATCAACCATCACAAGAAATTTTTTGCATAAAATTGAATTTTTCTTATACTACCAATGCATGCAACATCATTTTTTATAAGAAGTTTGAGAGACACGGAGGCACAAAAATGATTAGGGGCTATGAAAGTAGCCGCCTAGCTATTCAATGCTTACTCACACATGGGGCTTAGTAGACTGTCATATTCTCACTACAACATATATCGTCTTAAATGAAGAGATTGAAATAAAAATGAAAATCTTTGGTTGTTAACATTTATGGCATAACTATAACTTTCATTTATAAGTATTAACAACCTGAAAAAGACTTTCTTCACATCAAACAATCTTCTCTTCAAAAGTTCCTCATCAGAAATTTCTTATTTTAGAATGGCTCACCCAAAAGTAATGAGACAAACACACTTCCCTCTCCCTCTTCACAGACATCATAACCTTAGACTGAGGTCTAATCTGGAAGGACCTGCATGGGAAGATTGCAGGTATGTGTACAACATGATCATGCGAAGTCCCATGGGCTTTGCTGTATCTACACATGTTACATCTATCCAGAACTCCTTCAAGAATTCTGGTGGAATGCTGAAATCGTCTTCAGTGGCACTTCCATGAGGATAGAAAGCAAGGTTATGGGGGTCATAATCACCCTAAAGGAGGAAACTCTCAGAGATGTCCTCCAGCTGGGTAATGATCAAGAAAACACCTTCCTGGATAAGGAAATGGTACAACAAACCTTGACGGACATGGGCTATCATGCATACAACGTTTCAAGGCAGATCAGCAAGTCTGGTTTCATACCACCTTTCCAGTACTTGGTGACACAGCTCAGTGTCTGCTTCCCTAAGACGATAGGACACTTCAACGAGCAGTCCCTCAGGATGATGGAGGTGATTCATGCAGTTGTACAGGAAAAACCTTACAACTTTTCTAAGTTTCTCATGAGAGACCTAGAAGCAAACATTCACACCCGTCAACCTTTTCTGATCTACCCTCGATTTGTGACCAAGGTGATAACCAGTCAGCTGGACTTCGGAGGAGTAAGAAGCTGGAATCCAAAGGCCGAGCTGGTGCTACAAGAGAACATAAGTGATCCAACCCTGGTCCCATCAAAAAATCACAGTGGTCGTATAACCTATCTCTGGTTGTGTGTGAAGTGCATGTACAACGTGCTCAAGGAGTAGTAGTTGTTGTTTGTTTGTTTTGTTGTTTTTGTGTATGTTTAATGATATTTTCTTATCTTTATATATTTCGTTTGTTTATTTTTCTTTAGTCTTAAAAAAACACAAAAACAATGACAATAGATCTAGGGGGACTAAAACAACATTTCTGATAAAAACAAGAAAAATCTGGTGAAACTCAAAAGAAATTTGATAGATTTAGTGAAAATCAGAAAATCTGATAATTTTTCAGAAAACCCAATAAATCAACAGAATCTGTTCATGCATCAGAAAATTCTCAAAATAACCAGAAAATCTGATAAATCAACAGAAAATAAGAAGAAATATCAGGAAACATTGCTCTTAACCTGGTTCAAAGAAACTTGCAACATTTTTTTATTCAAAAAGTTTCTGTCAAAAAGTTAAAATTTTTCTGGATTATCTATCTTCAAAAAGGAATGAAACATTGCTCAAAAAGACCCCTTGAAGATCAGAACAAAGGTGCAAAGTTCAGAAATGCTATGTAAGTGATATCTTCAAACTCTACTTATTCCCTCTCATCTAAAAAAAAATGCTGATTCAATCTCTATATATGAATCAAATGCATTCTGATGAAGTATGAAGAAAATCCAACTCTCAAAGTTTTATTCAAAGATTTTCTGATATATATCATCAAAAGAAAAACTTAGGAAGATACACAATCTCAAAAAGGTTTTTATTGGACCTTTTTAAAATAAAAGGGGTCCCACATGAAGAAAAGGTGCAAGTTGGACATTAGTGTTTATCTGCTAATTAATCCTTGGAATCTCTGATTTTTCATTAAAAGATTTATATTAAATTAGAGATAAACCAAAGGTTTTCAAAAACGGTTGTTTCCTAA
>JARYGA010010182.1:0-40466 GCA_030545235.1 Helianthus tuberosus
GGGGAATTTATAACTAAGCTTATTTTAAGTCCCGTTAGGTCGGGCCTTCTATAAACTTTATTTCCTCAAAAGCATTTATACTACTTTTATTTAATATTAGGTTTATTTATTTAAAATCCTAATATTCACCGGGTTACTCTTACCACTAACGGTGCTTTACCCGTCTTTTAGTTTTAACGTGGGTTAATTACCAAACCTATTTTCGTGGTGTTACAAGTCTACCCCCCTTAAAGGGGTTTCGTCCTCGAAACCTTTTCTTACATAGTTTATTTAGTTTCAAACCCAATGTACATAAACTGAGTAACCTTCTAAGCATTACTCATACTTTGACCATTTGTTAGTGTTACCAGACAAATATGGTAACATCTTTTAATTACACAACATATGTACCTTTTATGCGACTTAACGAAACTCAGGATAACGCCATCTTGTTATTTCGACTTGTTTGATTAACTTAGCGAAATCCATTGCTTTTATACTTTCGGATTCTTTGTGAATCTGTTATTTTCACCCATTTGGATGTTTCTAGGGATATTTTTCACTTTTACAAACAGACCCTTTCCTTTACGAACTTATTCATTTGGTTCATTCATACAAAATTCGCCGCAAAATGAATTTCCTGATTTTATCTTTTATCAAGTATCCGTACCAGGATATTGGCAGTCCGTAATTTATTCTTTTACAGTCTTAGTTTTATGTGGGAATTTTCTACTGGTTCCCTCGCTCGTCTAAGTAACCCGTAGATTCTTTCACTTAGCCTCGTAGGCTATTTCTTTAGGCTTTCACCTCTTTAGGGCGTTGCCTTTATGATTCTTTTCCTTTTTATTCATGACCCATGTGTCAGTTTAGTCCCGTAGACCATTACATTGTTTATAACCCGAAGGTTATAATGATCCCGTAGATCGTCCTTTTTATATTCGAAAATCATTTGTTTTTGCATCAAAATTTCGTTCACTCCGACTGTGATTCGCGTCCGCAATCATTTCATATTTAATTCCGACCCGTTACATGGGTTCATTAATATCTCGCGCTTTCCTTTATTCGGTTTGCGCCCATATTTGTATTCAATCTCGTCCCATTACCGGGCTCATTATTCTTTCCAATGTTACGTTTTATCTAACCCCTTTTAACTTGTTCGTGTGAAAATTCGTCACTTATGAATATCAAACTTCAATATTTGTTCAACTTTAAAATAGTTGAACATGATTTATCAAAACTTCTATTTTACTTCATCTTGTCTTCCTTTAGTCATAACTCAAAATCCAAGTCTTTTAACTTTTCATCCGAGTTCTCGTTTCTCGGCCTACGCATGTGTTTAAATCCTTACCCACCAACCGGGTGTTTTATCGAAGTCGTTATTATTGCAACCCTTACGGTATGCATTATGACTTCGTTTCGCTTTTATTTTCCTGCTTTGCTCTCAAGTTTGGCGTTTTACATAATCGGCCCGTTAAGAGTCATATTTGCATTCTCCGGGTTCGAGTGTAAGCACACCCCTCCCAATGCATACCTTAATTGTTTTACATTAATCTTTGTCCCTTCACTCGGGCTCATTATCCTAATGTAATACGCTTCCGTCACCCGGCTGTGCGTTTACATTATTATCAAATATTTTGTTCATTTGATTCATTTGGGTACTTTTAAGTTAGTCCCATTCACCCTGCCCTTACTACATCGGATGTAAATGTGTCTGCTATAAGAAACTCATGGTATCATATGCCACTACTTACTTGGCCAGAGTAAGCGATTAACACATGACATACACAACCTTTTTATAGTTTTCACATTACGCCCTATGTAGTAACGCCTCTATTTAGTTTTCTTGGAAATAATATCCTGGATATGTATTTCTATTCAGGTTTTCCAAGTTTCTAAATTACCTATGCAACAATCATTCTCTACTTGTTTATTGCATATTGCTATTTATGCGATTATATTTAAAAGCGTGCACCTGGTAACGCTTACCCCGACGGGCGTTCCTTGCCATTAACCTTGTTCGCGGTCGTTACGCGATTTAGTCCTTGGTGAGCATGCTCCTTTTGTCATACATCAGGGAACAAGGGTAGCATGATTTGTCATGATCATAATGGATCAAAATCACTATAAAAGGCCATTCATGTTGCAACTTTGTGATCATTCCTTCCATCTGCAATTGTGGAGCTTCCTGGAGTATAAGAGCAGACCCAAGTCATCTTTAGTCGTGCATAGGACTTTGGTAAGTACCCTTGACCTTCCTTAATCAAGTTTTACTTAGTTATTAGCTTAAAAGTCAAACCGTCGTAATTAACGTTTGACTTAACGATTAATCATAAATGGTCCAGTGATTAGTCGAATTGAAGGTAGTTATAAGTTGGTAATTATGTGGGCAATAAACCCTTAAAAGGGCACCCTCTGATTCCCACTCTAACTAGACCATTTGTCGGGTCAAAGTTGATTAGAAAAAGTCAACAGAATGCTAATCTTCGAATTAACGCCTAATTATCAATGTAGAAGGCATGTAACCTATTTTATCACTCATATGACTTGGTAATAAGTATAATAACTGGTCTAAGCTTGTTTGATCCGACAATTTTCTGTTTTGACCCGGTTCGGAATCGAAAGTCGCAAAACTTTGACTTTTGCTTTGACTTCAGTTCTGACCCGTTTTAGTAAAGTTTAGAAATGCCTTAGGACTTCCTTAGGACCAGGTTACATGTTAGTATAACCCTCTGTGGTTGGTTCATTGATTGTCCGATTCGTTTACACGTTTTCGTTAATTGCCTAATGTTGACCAATATGCCCTTTTGACTATAAAACGAGAATTTTGAAAATGTGAGAGGACAATAATCTTTGTTACTGATTTATAAACATGTCCCTAAATTTTCACATCAGTTGGAGGTCTAGATTAGGAGTTATGCTCATTAGCGTAATTAGAACGCCTTTTAGTAAATAAACGGCGTCATTAGCATAAAGCCTATCTAAACCCAATTTTTGACACCAAACCTTTTACTCATTGATGTAATATAATATTTTGGGATTTTTAAAGATTTTTAATTATTTTTAACCTGCTCATAACCTAAGGTTATGGCATTAATTCAGTAAATACCGAATATACCCTTTTTGGTTATAAAATGAGTTCTATAAAGTATTTTGACGCCAATCCAGTTGCTACTAATTTTATTTAATAAATGAAGTATTTGAACTTTATAACCTGTCCAGAAAACTCAGATTTCCGGTATAACCCGGAAATCGCTTAAAATGGATTGTTAAGCGTATTAAACGCATAGTTTGGGTTTAAAACCATTTTGTCATAAAAGACTTATTACCAACTGATATGACCTGTTAAAATAAGTGATTTTTCTGATGTATTCAGACTCGAATCTCAGAATTATAAATAATCCCTTTTATAACTTTTAAAATGACCAAAATACCCCTACGGGGCTTAAATTAAGGTTAAACTCGTTTTGGGCATAATGGAAGGTATCCTACTGATATCACAACATATTTAAGGCATATTAACTTAGAAAACCTGTATAAGACTCTTTTGGTTACTCGTTACGCACTTGTCGCGTTCGGATCAGCTTATGTAACTAGTTTACATATATTAGCCGAAACGGGTCAAACCATATCGTTTTTATCTCAAAATCTAGAGTGTGTTTAATTTACCCATATTAAACAAGCATACAAGCTTGTCGGGTCAAAACCACATTCTGAACCAGTCTTCGCTTTTATATACGTTTGGACCGTGTCTTCCTTTTGAAAACTAACCGGTCTAAGTCTAAGCTTAATTAAAGACCCGTTAGGATTCTGATAGGTTATTAAAAACCTTCGTTCCAGATTAGGAGCCCAGTAAAAGCTGCTTACGCTTACTGTATTGGACTTATACTTTGCTCAGGTAAATACTGTTAACTTATTTTCCCTATACGAGCTTGGGATACGGTACTATAAAAGTACCGCTTGGTCGGGTGTGTGTAGTTATTTAAATCGGATTGTGATTAATGTATTTGCATGACCCGTTTAATATGTATTATTTGGTGTATGGCTTTTGGGGGTTAAATGACCATGTCCCGAATATCCTTGGCATCATTTTACGAAATGGCCACGACCTAAGCACGGGGTGTAGGCGTACACCTGACAGATGCATTATGTAAAAACTAGTAATCTACTTAGAGGAATATAATCCTTGTGGGCATTATACCTGTGGCGTGTCAGTTAATCTTGTCCGGCCCTACAAACCGGCCCTGATGGACGACAAATAAGTAAAACTGTATACAAGATTATGTACAAATAATTGTCCCAAGTTATAAAAGATATTTTGCCGAAGTGCATTCAAATCAATTTTCAAACTCTTTTAAAAATGAGTCAGTTAAGTTGTATTTACCAGTGTAAACTGACGTATTTTCCAAAAGGCTAAGTGCAGGTACTAGACGAAATAGGCTGGCTACTCCAGGCATTATTACTCAAGTCTCGCAAGCTCTAGATGTCAAAGTCTGTTGAACAATGTTTCATTTTATTTTCGATCCGCCTGTGGATCCTTTACTTTCCGTTGTAATACTGGATATTACTTTATATTCGGATTGTAATATATTTATCTTTTGCTTCCGCTGTGCGTTTATATATTGTGTTGTTTGACTATGATGATATCAACTACGTCACAATACTCCCCCACCGGGCCCACCGGTATTACGTGAAAAAATCGGGGTGTGACATGTTACTTGCGCAGGTTAGAAGTAATGCATGCATACAAGGAACTCTGGGAGGACGTTCCCGTTAGTGTCCGAACTAGAGGTGAAAGTAGTTAAAAAAAGGAGGGATGGAATAAAAAAAAACGCACCGACATTTAAATAAAAAAAATATAATACAATAATAATAATTGATAAAAATATATAGACATTTATATGTCGTTATTCTCTTTTAGTTAACATGCTTAGACCGTGGGGTATGGTGGGGCTTGGGTTAGGGGCATGAGTTGACACTTGGTGTTCGAGCCCCCCCACCGCCTAGTGACGTGTCCGTGGGGTATGACGGGGCGTGGGTGCACCGCGTGGGTTGGCGGTGGACAGCGAATAGGAGGCCGCCACATCGGATCTCAAGCCCGCCCCACGCCCGGCTTCAAACCCAAGCCCCAAGGGCCACGCCCCAACCCAAGTCCCAAGGGGGGTGACTTGGGCGTTTTCCCCCAAACCCACACCCCAACCCAAGCTCCATACCCCACAGTCTTACATTTCGACTGGTTTTATTCTAAAACGATGACCATATTTAGGTATTTTGTTCATATCATAATTTTGTTTGATGGCTAAATTATTTGGTTTGTATAAGAGAAGTGGCATTTTGTCTTATGAAAAATAATGTATCTTTCTAATTTTTGGATGAAAGTTGTTTGAGTAAGCGAGACACTTCATATTAATCTATTAGATCAAGATGATAAACCTTCTTCCTTTGCATGGATGTAGACAAATATAGCAAGGATGATTCTTTCGTTTAAATTAAAAAAAACAAAACATGTGTCTAATTGTGAAAACAAGAGGTCGGAAAACTTGATGCCCTCATATGCCCTCATTTACGCAAGGATGATTTTTTGGTTTAAGTTAAAAAAAAAGAAACATGTGTATGATTGTAGGGTAATTTTGGAAAATGTTCTTGTAGGGTAATTTTGAAACTTGTAGAGTAATTTTGATACACTTGTAGAGTAATTATGATACTCTACAAAATTACCCTACAAGATCAAAATTATTTTACAAGATCAAAATTACCCTACAAGATCATTTGTAGAGTAATTATGATACTCTACAAAATTACTCTACAATATCAAAATTATCTTACAAGAACATTTTACAAAATCACCCTACAAGATCAAAATTACCCTACAAGATCATTTGTATGGTAATTTTCATAATTACTCTACGAATAAATAATTACGAAAATGTCACCGCGCTTTTTACCTTTCACCCTATTTGTACGTTTTGTACGATAAGGGTATTCATATTTGATATTTTGTCTAAGTTTATATAAGAGAAGTGGCATTTTTGTCTTATGAAAAATAATTTATCTTTCTAATTTTTGTATGAAAGTTGTTTAAGTGAGCGAGACACTTCATATTAATCTATTATATCAAGATGGTAAACCTTCTTCCTTTGTATGGATGTAGACAAATATACATAAGGATGATTCTTTAGTTTAAGTTAAAAAAAAAAAACATGTGTCTAATTGTGAAATCAAGATGTCGGAGAACTTGATGCCGGCCTATGCTGAATGATTTCTCATATTGTGTTTGTGGCTACTGATTTTGCTCTTTAGCCTTTCGAAGTTTCAAAGATGGATAAATTACAATTTTCGTCCTTTATGTTTGTATAGGATTACAATGGATGACCTTTAACTTCAATAATTACAATCACAGTCCTTTCTTTGTTAAAACCATTACATACTAGGTCCTTTAACATTAACCTAGTTAAAATTATCAGTTAAGTCTCAACACATAAGGGTAATTTAGTCTTTTACATCTGTATATAATATTTACTTGTTTTGTTTAGTTTTGAAAATGAAAGTTCAACCCCACCACCAACACCTACCTTCCCTTCTCTGATCAAATCCCCACCCACCTACACACCGTCAAAATCCCCACCTCCCATTTCCCTTATTCATTCAACCCTTCAATTAATCGAACAAGAAATAAACATCCATTCAACCTTCTAATAATTTGAACAAGATATAAACACCCCTTCAACCATCCAAATCCACACCTCGGATCTCCCTCACCCTTCTACCGGACGAGCAGTGGACGGTGGTGTTGCGGCTGCAAACATCGGCGTGTGACTGGGTTGCGTCGGCGGGGTTGACGAGGCAAAGAGAAGCGACAGAGGCTGCACATCTTCTGGATCTATTTTGTTCTGGTTCTAGTTTTGGATCTGGCGGATCTGCATTACTGGTTCGAGTTTTGTGTTTTGGTTCGAGATTTAGATCCGATTGACGAACATCAGGTGGATCTACAAATGTTGAGTGAAATTTGAGTAAATCATGATTGTTTAGGAAGATGACGGTGTAATGGGTGTAAATTATAATTGTTTAGGATTATGGGTTGAAGGTGCTTTATTGAAAGTGTAGACTGCAATTTGGGTTTCATGGAGGTAAGGTTGAATCTAGTGTAACAAGTGTTCAAAACCATTGATGTTTGATTTTTTTTTTATTATTTTTTTTAATCGAAACTTAGTATGCCCCAGAAACAACAATTAATTTTAACTAGGAATAACATCCGCGCGCGTTGCGGCGCGGGTACATCGTAAACATTGAATGGATTAGTTCAAACATCTTGTGATGCATTAACCAATGAAAACGTGCATTTAGACGTATCATAGTAAACGTAACGGGTATAACGGAAAAGTTGTCACGTATAATCAAAAGAGATTAATTAGAACTTTTGAAAAAAAGGGGAAAAAGCCACAATTTGACTCCACTCGGTTTGAAACAAAATTAACGAAACATTCATAAAATAAACACGGAAACATATTATATTTGACCTCACTCATTTCCCAAAAAAGTTTACGTTGAAACATACACCAACTCGAATTTATACCGAAACGTACATAGAAGTGAGCACGTAAAGAATGGTTTTTTAAACAAAAACATATTATATTTGATCTAACTCGTTTCCAGAAAAAGTTTACGTCAAATAGAGCAAATCGAATTCATACCGAAACATAAATAACAATATGCACGTAAAAATAGTTTATTTTAAGTAAAGAAGGCATAGGGGTAAAACAGAAACAAATAATTTTTAGTAAAAAATTTAATAGGTTAAAAATGTTTGTAAAATCGTGCCAAGTAGCCCTAATGCCACACCACCAACAACAGAAGAGCTCGTAAAACAAAATAAATAAAAAAGAAAAAATAACGCTGACCGAAAAACAGACGTAAAATCGTTGAATCACGCACCCGTTGCAACGTGTTAATGCGAAGAAATTAGACCGAAACGTAAAACGTAGAAATAAGAAACTAAATCAATTTAGGACCCGCGCATTGGAACGAACTTGTAAAAAGGCGACTGGCATGTCAAACGGGAAAACATACAAAAAAAAACGTTGAACTACATACACACGTTGCGGCGTGTTGACTCGTAAAATTTTGAACTAAACGTAAAGCTTACGAAAGATGAAAATTATAGGGGACCGAAGTTGAAAATAAAAAAAGTGTTTGGGTTAAATTGTAAAACATGAAAAACTTTATGTTAAAAGTAAAAAATTAATAAGGTTAAAATGAAAAGATAAAAACTTTTATGAAAAATGAAAAACCAAAACTTTTTTGAAAGGCTCCCTATGCATATAGTACAACAACCTAAAGCAACAAAATGTTGCTTATTTATAATTTATAATGGTGGTGGTGCGTTGGTGTTGATGTGCTGGTGGGTGGCAGGGGGTGGTGCGTTGGGTGGTGATATGGTGTCGACAGGTGGAGAAGAAGAACACAGACAAGGCTTTATGTATGGTTTTTCTTTAAGTTGTTTTTGTTTTATTTATAATATTTATTTTTAAATAAAATATATGTTAAATGACTGAAATACCCTCATGTGCCTTGCACATGATCAAACTTAACTGATAATTTTAATTGGGTTAGTGCTAAAGGACCTAGGGTGTAATGTTTTTAACAAAGAAAGGACTGTGACTGTAATTATTGAAGTTAAAGGTCATCCATTGCAATCCGATACAAACGTAAAGGACGAAAAGTGTAATTTATCCTTCAAAGATTGATAGCTTTTAAGGAGACCTATCAGAAACCAAATCAGAAACACGAAGTTAGCTAAAAAATTGTATATTGGAATGGATCCTTTAAAAAAAGACTTCCACTCTTCATCCTTCATTTCAAAATTAGCGAGGTTCTCCTATTTTCACTAACTGCTATCCAAAAACTCAGTTAAATCACCTCACGTGCACTGCACATGAGGACATTTTAGTATCTGTTGACTAATGTCACCGATTTTCAAAAGGTAGTAGGCAAGTTAATTTACTTGGTGCAAATTCGCCCAGATATTTCATATGCGGTTCGATACTTGACTAATGTCACCGGTTTTCAAAAAGTGCTCTCGGTATGGATATCTTTCTAAGTAAAGGTCATGAGTTAGGATTAATGCATTTGCAGACTCTGACTGGGGAAATGTCTTGAGCTGAGACGTTCGGTTACTAATTTATGCATTCTTTTGGGGAAACAATTTGGTTTATTGGAAAAGTGAAAAAAAAAAAACAAAATTTCGTTTCGAGATCTTCAGCAGACGCATAGTATAAGTCCATATGTGTACCCATGCCTATAGTCACCGTCCCCACCACCGCCACCGTACCCATACTTCCGGTACCGCTAGATTATCGTGTCGTGTTGGTGTCTAGCAACTGACGTCATCGTGTAGACATCTTAGAATAGTTTTGGGTTGAATATGATAAAAAATATAATGTTTAAAGGGTCTAAGTTTTTGGCGAGAAACTCTAAAACCCTGAAACGGTTACGTCTCAAAGGGAAAGAAATCACATTCACTGATCGGAGTCTCAACGACAACGTCCGCGTCCACCGCTCCGCCGTCACATCCACCGTCGGGAGTCTTCTCCACCGCATATCTCTTTCTCTCTTTGAGTTTCTCATTCACAGGTAGCTATCGACTTTCATTATCATGCAAGTTTTTTATGATTATAAGTGTTTGAAACTGTATAATATCGAATCTAGGGTTCCAAAGACCAATTGTTTTGAGTTTTTTTGTAGTTCTGTGTTTTCATATGAATTAACGACGGAGTTTATGGTTTTCTGGTTCTTTCTGCATTCGGTTTGATCTCAGTTAGCACTAGGATTTGTGTTAGGCTAATTCACCAAGTTCTCCGACTGATCAAGTGCGGTTTTGCGGGAATTAGGTTAGTTAGCAATGATATCTGACCGGTAAAGAGCGGTTTTGCGAGAATTAGGCTAGTTAGCAATGATACGTGACCGGTAAAGAGCGGTTTTGCGAGAATTATCGGTAAAGAGCGGTTTTGCGAGAATTAGGCTAGTTAGCAATGATATCTGATCGGTAAAGAGCGGTTTTGCGAGAATTAGGCTAGTTAGCAATGATATCTGACCTGTAAAGAGCGGTTTTGCGAGAATTAGGCTAGTTAGCAATGATATCTGACCGGTAAAGAGCGGTTTTGCGAGAATTAGGCTAGTTAGCAATGATATCTGACCTGTAAAGAGCGGTTTTGCGAGAATTTGGCTAGTTAGCAATGGTTTGTTTCTGTTTGATCTCTTGTCTGTAATCTGATGTCTTCTATTCATGTTATTTTGACAGGTTAAGGGTTAATGGAAGATTCTCCTCAAATTTACTCTACAAGAACATTTTACAAAATTACTCTACAAGATCAAAATTACTCTACAGGATCATTTGTAGAGTAATTTTGATAATTACTAATAATTACGAAAATGCCACTGCGTTATTTCAGCAAAACCTTATTTCAGCAAAACCTTCAGTTCGTATGTTTTGTATGTTAAAGTTATTTGTATTTGATCTTTTGTCATAAATATTGGTACCAAAAGCGTTGTTATTTGTTAGGTGTCAAATATAGAACGCAGACGAACCGACTCAATATCAACTAAACATCAATATTCATATTAATATTTGTTTTTTATTGTTTCCGATCAATGTAAGGTTTCCTCGTTCAATTACAATAGCGAGCTTCGGTATCGTAACAAGCCAAACTGATACCCACCGAAATCAAGCGGGGAATCTCACTAGTTTTTTAATTAATTAATTAATTAATTAATTCACTGTATATATTGTTGTCTGCGAAAGAAAGCAACAACAGCAATGAAACTGTAACCCTAGCGTTTCCTTTCTCTATCATCTGCACCCGTAACTGTAAACTCAAACTCTTCCTCTTTACTGTTTGTTTTACATGAATTCATAATTTGCGATCACAAACGATATAGATTTGACGGTAATCTCGATTGCTGGCTTTACTGTAGTTACTAGTTTATCAGCTTTGAACTGTTGATTTTGTGTTGGAACTATAGGCATTGTTTTTGAACTTTGGTGTTAGGTTGGAACATTGGAATATGAATTACTACTTACATTCATGTTACTGACAGATATTCGAAAGAAGAAACTTTCCGGTTAAGTATGGCAGCTGCACCTGTAAGTCTTTCAACTCAAACAGATTCATGAACTGTATGTGTTAGTTAGTACTTGAAGTATAGATACAATTGTATTATAGGAACATCATACCGGGAGCCTTAAAGAACAAATAGCCAAGGTATTTGAGGTCTCTTTGAAAGTTACTGTTCCTGATGAGCCAGAAGTGGCTCCTCTTATAGCCATCTGTTCCAAAAAGGAAGCTGCCGATTACCAATGGTATGCCTGCCTGCCTGCTTGCTTTCTCGTATTGTACAGTTTCCCTTTCAAGCAATATATATAGTCTTGAACATACTACTAATGCACAACTTTTCATTACATAACAATAGCAACAATGCCATGAGCTTGTGGTCTAAAATAAAAGGCAAGGGTACAGAATTTAGAGGCCCTCAACCTGTTGGACAGGTATTTTTGTGAACTAACTAACTAACATGGATCCCACACCCGTAAGTTATCTGACCTTTCTAATTTATAGGCCATAATGCGGAATCTTCCAACATCTGACATGATAGAATCATGCTCCATAGCTGGTCCTGGCTTTATAAACGTTAAGTTATCAACACAATGGATAGCCAAGGTATTTAATTATTATTATTATATTTATATTTGAAAATTTCTACTTAACATTAAAATTTTGTTTCCTGCAGAGAATCCAGAATATGTTAACAGATGGCATTGACACATGGGCACCAAGGCTTTCTGTCAAAAGGGCGATAGTTGACTTTTCATCACCCAACATTGCAAAGGAAATGCATGTTGGTCATTTGAGGTCAACTATCATTGGAGACACGATAGCCCGTATGCTTGAGTATTCTAAAGTTGATGTGCTTCGCAGAAACCATGTTGGGGATTGGGGCACTCAGGTACATGCTTCTTTAGTGAATTTTTATTATTATAAATCTTGGGAGCTAATTAAGAAGCATGTGTAAATAAATAATGCAGTTTGGAATGTTGATTGAGTTTCTCTTTGAGAAGTTCCCAGATGGGGAGGTTACTGATCAGGATATTGGAGAACTAGAGGTGAGCAGTGTTACTCTTAATTTCATAAATTACACCACTTGTGGAATCTCATTGTCATGTGAATGCTTCTAATTACATACATTCTCAATTGGTAGTTGTTCTATAAGGCATCAAAACAGAGATTTGATGGTGATGATGAATTCAAAGAGAGAGCCCGAAAGGCGGTAGTTGCTCTCCAGGTGAATTTTAAATGGTTATATGGCCCACATTATTCAGTCTATATATATATATATATATATATAATATTGTCTGGTCATTTTTTTCTTGTCTGTAAATAATGAATGTTAAATTAGAGTGGCAAGGAAGAAAAGTACCAGAAGGCATGGGCACAAATCTGTGAAATAAGTCGAAGGGGTTTCGAGAAAGTGTATCAGCGTCTGGGGGTTCACCTGGAAGAAATGGTATATTCTTTTTTTTTTTTCCTTTCTCTTGATGGAGTTTATGTTTTGGACTTTAATTCTGTTGCTTTCAGGGTGAAAGCTTTTATAATCCCTACATTCCTTTGGCTCTAAAGGAGCTCAATGATAAGGGTTTGATTAAAGATGACGAAGGCGCTAAGGTGATAAAAATTATTGAAGGAAAAAAGGCACTTCCTCTTGTAGCCACGGAGAAAGATGGTCGTTACAGCTATGCTTCAATAGATCTTGCAGCTCTGTGGTTAGTTTCGTAAATACTTATATCTTTACTTGCCAGGGTAGATTTGTTTGAATTATTTTCTTATTTGTTTTTTTTTTGGGGTCAATTATATGAAGGTCTCGGCTTCCTGAGGAAGAAGTCAAGTGGATAATATTCGTCACTCTCCAGGTGATTTTTTACAATCTTATGGCCCACAAAACCATCGCAATCAACATCCACATTATTCAGTCTATGAATGAAAATCCACTACTTCTATATAACTGAATTGTCTGGTCATCTTTTTCTTACATGTAAAATAATGAATAATAATTTAGAGTGGCATGGAAGAAAAGTACCAGAAGGCATGGGCACAAATCTGTGAAATAAATCGAAAGGGTTCAAAGATAGTATACCAGCGTCAGGGGCTTCACTTGGTATATTCTTTTTCTTTCTCTTCATATAAAGTAGGAGTTTATGTGTTGTGAGTTTAATTCTGTTGCTTTCAGGGTGAAAGCCTTAATAATACCTACATTCCTTTGGCTCTAGAGGAGCTCGATGATAAGGGTTTGATTGAAGATGACGAAGACGCTAAGGTGATAAAAATTATTGAAGGAAATAAGGTGCCTCCTCTTATAGTTACGAAGACAGATGGTGGTTACAACTATGCTTCAACAGATCTTGCAGCTCTCTGGTTGGTTTTCTTAAATACTTATTTGTTAGGATAGATTTGTTTGAATTTTTTTTTTTTTTTTTTGTGTTGCTATATGCAGGTATCGGCTTAATGAGGAAAAAGCCGAGTGGATAATATACGTCACTGATCTTGGTCAGAGAGAGCATTTTAAAAAGATCTTCGCTGTAAGTCAGCAGCTTCACACAACATAACAATCAAGAAAAAAAATGATGATATTTAATACTTGTTTTTTTTTTCAGGCTGCTAAAAGTGCAGGGTGGCTTCCAGCTGATGAAAGCAAATACCCTAAAACAAGTCATGTAGGGTTTGGTCTTGTTCTTGGTGACGATGGGAAGAGATTTAGAACTCGTAGTACTGAAGTGGTAAAGTTGGTTGATTTACTCGATGAAGCTAAAACTCGTTGTAAAGCAGCTCTTGTGGAACGAGGTATAACCATAAATTGGTTTATTCATGTGAAGTTAGTCAAGAAACTGAAAAAGTTTGTTAATTTTAACTTCATTAGGTAAGGTGGCTGAGTGGACTGCTGAGGAGCTTGAGCAGACGGCTGAAGCAGTTGGATATGGTGCTGTTAAGTAAGTGTGTCATGCTTTTATTATTTATATCGTGGTTATTGTGTTCATGCTATCAGCATCTATTGTTTGACTATTTGTGTTCTTAACAGGTATGCAGACCTGAAGAATAACAGATTGACCAATTACACATTCAATTTTGATCAGATGCTTAATGATAAGGCATGCTTAATGATTTTCTCCCATTTCTATATGTTCAAATCTTAATTTGCAATTATGACACTGTTCTTGTTTCTTACCTGCTCATATTTTTTGATAAACAGGGTAATACTGCAGTATATCTGCTGTATGCACATGCTCGAATATGTTCGATTATCAGAAAATCTGGTAAAGACATAGAGCAGTTGAAAAGGGTAAGAGTTTTTATTTTTATTTTGAGTTGTTGAAATGAAATATCAACTTAATGATTGGATTTAAATGTTTGTGACAGGAGGGACAAATGTTATTGCAGACGGATGATGAACGCAAGCTGGGATTGCATTTGCTCCAGTTTGCTGAGGTAAGAAACCAAAATCAAGCATCTTTGCTCTACATTAGGTGACAAATTGCGTGGGTCAACTTTTTAAGTGCTGGTCAAACAACTTCTGATTTAATTTGTTTTTCAGGCTGTCGAAGAGGCTTGCACAAATCTGTTACCAAATGTTCTCTGTGAATATCTATATGATTTATCCGAGAAGTTTACAAGTTTCTACTCAGAATGCAAGGTATACTTTACTGAAAAACTTTACAACAATTTCACTTGGCACATCTTTTTTTTTCCACTAGAATGTCTATGGGTGTGAATTTCTAACATGAAATTTACGAGCTTGGGTTTAGTTTCTGGTTGAATTCGCGGACACACATTTGACCTGACGTGGTAACTAGTCGGATTTGCGGGTTAACCCTTTTTTATCATTACAAGTGTGTTTTATGTAGCCATTTAAAAGTTAAAAGACAGACAGCATTGTCTTTTTAATTGAAACATAATTGTTTTGTAATTTTGGAGTATCATTATGCCAAAAAATTGAATAGAGTGTTTTTTACACATTATTTTTTACTTAAAACATTTCCCGGCCATTTGCATGTCAACCAGCGATTATGTGTGTCTTGTTTGGGTTCATGTGTATGATATGTGTCGGGTTCAATCCGCCAACACGACCTTTTTGTTTATGTAGAATCTTGTTTACTAAATAAAAGTCATCTTGTTTTGGATTTTGGGCAGGTTGTTGGGTCTGCTGAGGAGACCAGCAGATTATTGTTGTGTGAGGCAACTGCAGTGGTGATGAGGAAATGCTTTCATCTTTTGGGCATTACCCCCGTCTACAAAATTTAATAACTAGTTTTGCAATCTGGCCCTGAAGCTCAATACACTCTTGAAGTTGTGAATGTTTGTCTTTTTCGGCCCGTATTTAACTGTAATCTTAATGTGTTTTGATATTATGTAAGACCACATGATGTGGGCGTGGAGGAGCGGCGTTTATGCCCTTCCACGTCGCACACACCACACCGTCCCCCGCGTTGTCAATGGCGTTGTTTAAAGCCCATGGAGAATCCCACCGGCATTGCGTTTATTGGACGTTGACGTGGCGTGCGTTGGCCGGATGTGGCAGGTAGCCGTTGGACCCCAACGGCATAATTTGAAAAAAAAAGTTTTTTTTTTTTTTTTTTTTTTTTTTTTTTAATTTTAAAAAATCAATCACCCCACCTATATAATAAACTCACCATTTTTACCTCACTCTCTTCTGTCGAACATTCATTTTTATAAAATCTATCAACCTTTTTCATAAAAAATAATGCATTCACACAACCGTAACTTTGATCCGAACAACCCTTATGATTTTGGTGAACTACGAACACCGCTTCACTGCCTCAACCAACCACGATTGTACGATCATCTACTTGTCAACCTACCTTTTATATTTCCACGACAACCGCTCACTTCTCTATCACAAACTCTACCTACACCCGAATCTGTATCGGAAACTCAACCTACACCACCCGAACCCTCTACGCGAAAAAAACGAAACCATAAAAAGAAAACCGAGTCCAAAAAGGAAAAAAACAAAAGAGGATCGTCGTGTACATCCGTGGACAAACAAAGAAGAGTTGGTGTTGACGAAAGCTTGGCTTTCGATTTTGGAGAATTCGGTTAAAGGCATATTTTTATTTTTTTTATTGTAAAAAATGTATGTTTTTTTATAGGTATCAACCAGACGATTTTCGGAACCGAATTAACAATCTTTATCACAATACCTTGGGACGAGATTTCTATCGGAAAATGATAGTCTCTCGTCTAAGTGGCGTGAAATAAACACCGCCATGACCGCTTTCAACGGCCACTACAACAACCTAAAGAATAACCAAGGTTGGAGAACTCGCTAGTCGACAGGTGAGGTGGGGACTAGCGACTACTCGGGATTAATCAGATCGGATTTTTTATATGTAATTTTCAGTTTTATGTATACATATACACATTTTTATAGGTAAATATTTTAAGTAGCTAGATTTTAATTCTTACACTAATTTTTCTAAGTATACAAGATTAATTGTTGGAATTCATATGGTTTGGTTGGAAACTGGCTGGAATTTAGAGGTTTTGGCCAGAATATACAGGTTTTTTGCCGGAATCTGGTCGGAATCGCCGATTTTTGGCTGACCAACTAGGCCTGACTAAGCCCGACTAGGTCGACTAGTGATTAATGGACTAATTAACGAAAAATTACTCAGTTACTGGCCGACTAGCGATTAATCGCCGCCTATTCGCGATTTTTACAACACTGAGAATAACCCAAAAAGTGGCGAAACGGACACCGACTTGTTGACACGTACGATGTTCTTATATTTGGAAGGCAAAAAAGGGGCCACCTTTAAATATATTCATTGTTGGCGCATTGCGAAAAACTTGCCAAAATGGACACGAGTATCTTTAGCGGGACAATTGTCATTTAAAAGGTCCAAAAGTTGTTCCTCCACCAGTTGCTTGGATGCTCGTACCGGCTTTGAGATCAACTTAAGCGACAATGATTTTGAAGCCGAACGACCACCAGGAAGAGATAAGTCAAAACAGCGTGCCCAAAAATAATCCACTATGAGTGATGAAAAAAACCCCGCTTTGGCCGGCATCCAAGAAGAAATCCATGTGTTCAACAACATCCAACAAGAAAGAAACACTTAAAAAAATAAAGGCTTTTAGCCTATACGAAGAAAAACAAAAGCGAACAGATATGAAAAATACTTGCTATGAAGATCGATCACCTTAAAGGCGAAGAGCGGGAAAATACTCGCTGTGTAATTTTTTTTATTTAAATTTTGTAAGTGTATTCATTATTTATATTAGTAATAACGCTATTTTTAAAAAAATTAATAGATATAATATGTAATTCTTAAATAAAATTAATAATATGAATATGTGTCATGTGTCGAATAACGCCCCTCTTCCACACCCCTTCTCCCCCATCCCTTTTTTTCACAACGCCACTTTTCTGACGCGCGCTGACGTGGCGTCCACATGTCGAATAACACTCATCTTGATGTCCACACCGTGTGGTCTAAGACTGTGGGGTGTGGGGGGCTTTGGTTAGGAGCATTGATCGACAAGTGGCAGCTGGGGGGTGATGGGCTCCACAAGGTGTGGTGTGGCGTGACGGGGCTGTGGCTGGGTGTGGGTTGGCGTGGCTTCGGATGGCAAGGTCATCCATGTTTAGTTTGTTAGGTTTTTTTAACTATTTTAAATTTCATTTAACTAAAATAGAATATTACATATAATTTTTTAAAAACTACAAATAAAATTAAGAAAAACTACGTAAAATAAAAAAAGCTACAAAAAATAAAAAAAAAATTAAATACTTCAAGATTGGCTCATATCATATTTTTCAAGATTTCTTGTTTCATTTGCAACGTCAATTCCAATTCTGGGCCGCTAAGGTGATCGACGGGCATGGCCAGAAATTTCATATCCTCACGTTTTTTCTTTTAGAGATGTTTTTTATTGTACGCGGCTTGGATGTTTTTCCTCATCTCGATCCTTTGTTGTTGGATGAAATTGAATGTGTCAATTTTCGTCCCAATTTCTTCCAATTGGTCGATGTACAACCCTTTACCCGAGGCCAAGCTAGGGGCCGAACCGATCTCCTTCTTTGAACCCGTTTTTTGACATGTCTCTACCTGGTGGATGAGAAGAATCATCAAAATCATCCAAATTTAGATCAAACTCTTGATCACGAGCATCGGACTGAGCTTGGGACGAGGGTGTTCGTTCTCTTTTGGATGAAGTTGATTCGCTAGCAGTAGGAACTCTCCCCCATTTAGAAGCGTACCTACATACATCCCAACAATGCATGTACTTGAACTCGTGCTTCTTGTTGTCTCTGTATGCTACAATGACATTCATGATAAAGTCCGCCTCCGTTTCACCGCTCCTTGGCGAGTTCTTCGCTTTATGGAAAAAAAACCCGTTGAACACGGTGACTTGTGTATTTTATGTCACCCCACTTGGACGGGAGGTTATCATTTTCATGATACACCTCCTCGCTTTTCATTTTCGTATGAAATGATTTCTTAATGCAATCCCAAATTTTTTTGCGGTGTCGTGAATTCCATATGCCAAAAAGAAAAAATTAGGCATTATAAAAAAATTTATATTAAAACTGAAAAAATAATATTGTTATATAAAAAATACCTTTAATCGGATCTTGCGATTCGCCGATATAACATCTCGCCGACGCGGTTTCTTCTTGAGTCGTCCACTTTATTTTTGTTCTTTGAGCGACCGCTAGTGCTTTCTCTTCATCCGTTTTTTTCTTGTGACTTTTTTTTCGGCTGGTTTGGATGACGAACCACCAACGTCTTACGGTTGTGTTTCGGGTACGAAATCGGGTTGTGAAAGGTTAACGACGGGAATAGATGATTCGCCGCATGGAAAGTTCGCGAACACACGGTTTCCTATATACGACGCGATTCCCGCTAGTTCGGGACACGGTGAGTAGACTAAACCTTGAGGATGGCCGCGGTTTGTTGGTTGACGGTTTTGTGACGGGCTAGGGTTCGGGTTTTCTTGGTATCCAAAGGGGTTGTTTGGGTCGTATCCACGGTTAAAAGGATGCATTGTAGAGGATGTGGGATAAATTTATAAAAGTATAGAGATAGAAGAAGTAGAGATGTAGAGAAATGGCAAAAAAATGGAAAAAAAGGGTAGTATTTATAAGGTATAAATATTTTTTTTAAATAAAATAGCCGTTGCCTAACGGCTACCCCAAACGATCCAATTTTAACAACCAATCCTAGCTAGCCAGCTCACCCCCCCCCCCGGCGGGCTTCAATGTCACATCCTAACCGATGGCGGAAACATAAGAGTGAGACGAACGAGATTGCTCGAGACTTCATAACACTATTTGTGACAATAATTAATTCAAAACCGATTTCATTTCATAACAATAATTGTCAATTACAACATGGAAATCAAAGTACAACATTGAAAGATAAAATACGACAAGGTTTAACAACAAATACGATATCAAAATCTAGCATTTCCAAGTGTTTTTCCAAGTCGTCCCTATTAGATTTCGTCATGATCATCATCATCAACCTGCAACATGTTTAAAAGTATAGTTCAACACACAAGGCATTGGCGAGTACACAAGTTTAATACATAGCATAAGTAATAAAGTTTAAACAAATCCACATGGCAAACTATGTTATCAAGATTAACGTAAAACTGGCATGTGAATATTCAAGTCAACCCAAGGTTTAACACAATGTTTAAAGAGTTAACATAACCTCACGTTCACGGGCAGTGCGTTACTCCTATAGCGCTATACATGTTAAGGGTAGGCTCGTACGAAGTTAATGACAAGTTTATCACAAAACGAACAAACCCAAATTAACGAATCAAGTATAATGTCAAGTATAATGTATGCATGCATGTATGTATTGGATTGTTTGTGCATTTGAATAAAGTATAAGTGTGATTGTGATTTTCATAGACTAAACATATCGCACTCAAAAAGTGTAAAGCGTAAAAAGGGTGTTCGAGTGTACTCACGGTTTTGCAAAACTTTCCTTTGTAATTCTGTGAAGAGTTTGTAAGTTGGAGGATGGAACACCAAAGTCACCCTACATGGGGAAACGAAGGTGTGTGTAAGTAATGGAATTTAAACAGAAGATTCGGATTGAAATTTAAAGTACCAAAAAGTATATAAGTATAAAAGTATTATCTAGTCTAAGTACTCGTTTTTTACACTAAGTTATGTGTGATTTCATGGGTCTTAGTTTGCCCATTAGAATCAATAACGAGAGTCTTAGATTCGTAGATGTAACAGCCTAAGTTCATGACGGATAATCATGACCCGATTATCATCACAAATTCAGCCATGTTTATATATATATATATAGGGGAGAGTTCATTGGGGAACACTAAAAAAGTGGGGAACGGGGGAACACTTTTAAAAATTATACTTAACATGTTAAAAAAAATATTTTTCTAAATTTTTTTCGGCGCTTTTTCTTATAAATACAAGTAGAAACATTTTGATAAAAAAAATCAAAAACTAAAAATATAAAAAAATGTTTAAAAAACAGTTATATCTTATAGAATTAACTTAACATGTTAAAAATAATTTTTTTTAAAAACTTTTTCAGCGCTTTTCTTTATAAAAAGGAGGAGAAACTAGTCAAGTAAAAAAAAAATTTTCTAAAAAAATTTTTTTAGCCTTTTTTTAATTGTTTTTTTTAATATTTTTAGTTTTTGATTTTTTTTTATTAAAAATGCTTCTACAAGTATATATAAGGAGAAGCGCCGAAAAAGATGTTTAAAAAATTTATTTTTAACATGTTAAGTTAAATTTTTATGAGTGTTCCCCGGTTCCCCACTTTTTTAGTGTTCCCCAATGAACCTCACACTATATATATATATATATATATATATATATATATATATATATATATATTACATAGTTATAATATTAACCTAAAACTAAGTCCATCATAGATTGTCATATAAGTCAAGCATGGAGGATTAACCTCTTTGTATGATTCACCACTACTCAAATTATCACAAGGATGATTCAGAGGGTCATGAATAACAAGAATTAAAACTAACTAATGCATGCTCAAGTGACTAAGTAAATCCTAACCCGGGTGAACCACCACGACATGGAAAGAGTTAACTAAGTGTCGGAGGCTAGGCGGGGTTATGTTACTTTGATACTAGGAAGTCACTTGAGTGTTCATACACAAGGTTCACAAGTGAGGTCCCACGATTCACACTTTACAAGTCACAAGTTCATCATATGGAAGATGATGAATCATGCATATTTTCAACACTTGGATTATGATATGTATGAACTGAAAAGTAAAGAGTTTTGAACTCATAACTTGATGGAAATCACCTCAACACAAACCCACAACTATAGGCTAAGTTGTGAGCTTGGTGGGTATAAGATTCCACCAAGTTTTAGCAAAGAAAATGAAGTTACAATAACATGAACAAAAACAAAAAAAATTATCCTACTTTGGACCTCAAATATGGTGAGGTTTCACCTTAGTTTGCCTTGGCAAACTTGTGAAAACCTTCCTAGAGGTTATCCAAGTAAGTTTGAAGAAGAAACAAGCAAGATTGAAGGAAGAAGTGAGCTAGAACTCACTTTTAAAACCTTGAAACTTTCTGCTCAAAATTAGAAAATTTGGAGAGTTCTTGAGAGGATTTGAGAGTGCTTGTGAGGTTTGGAAAGTGAAAATGAGTATTAGGTGTATATATAGTGGGGGATTAGGGTTAGGAGTTATTAGTGTAATTAAAGAAGTTAGGTGGGAGATAAGTGACCAAATGTGACCAATCCGTGAGCTGAACCAGAATTGCTGCGGATCGAGCATAGCCGCGCGTCCCAGGCGGGGAGGCCATGTCTGGCGCGTGTCGCGGCTGAGGTCACCAGGAACAACTTTTAGTTTCTTACATAATTGGTCCCTGGTGTTTGGTATTGGCATAATTTATGATATTTCTAGTATATTAAACATATATTTAAGTATAAATCAAGTATGAAAGTGTGGATTAGTATTGTAAATGAATAACCAAGCATTTGCACGAAATAAGCGTATGAAGTCACGTATTTAGGATAGCTGTTTGCAAGTTAAACATGTGTTTACGGGAATCATGAATTTGCATCAAGTATGTATATGATTTTGAATGTATAAATAAGCATGAATAAACACAGTATATTCCACATAAAATGATCAAGTTTTATTACGATCAAAGCCTCAGATTACAATGATTCGAAACGAAATACGATTACAAGAGATACAAGTTTTCGAAAATAGAAATACAAGACAAGCCTTCTAATTAAGGAAAGTTACAAAGAGAGACGTTACATTCAAAGCCACGTTAGCAGGGCAACTCCGTGGTCCAACGCTGGTACGGTGTGGGTTAGCCACCGTTGCCTGGCATCCCCCGCCCCATAAAACGCCCCACTCCCCACAGCCTAAGGGTGAAAAGTGTTAGGACAATATTTAATTATGATATGTTGTAATTCAGTATCCAATCAAATCTACATCCTTCTTACCGACCAGTTTAAACCAACTACATACTGACCAGTTCAAACCAACTACATCAATATGAGAGTTATATCAATGTTCAGAGCAGAATCATCTTCATCTCGTCTTGATATTATGTAAGGGTATATAACACCAGTGTGTTAGCTGGTATTTTAGAGAGAGAGAAAGAAATACTCTAAATAACAACTCAACTGTTATGGTTGAGTCTAACTATATTTAACCACTTTTTGAATACAGGTTACAATGTTCACATAATCAATCCCTAAACTTTCTAACTATTACATTCTAGTCCCTGAACTTCTAACTAACTATTTATTACACAACAATACCCCCTTCCCCATTGGAAAAATGACTTGTCCCCCATTGGTTCTTGTGGAAGATGAAGATGATGACGATTAAGAAAAGAAGAAAAGTTGGTTTTATATTTTTCTTGTTTTTATAATAGGTTTTTTTATATTTGTTGTTACCACATGCATTTATGTTATTGTAAAATACACTAATGAAAATTTTGAATATGGATTAATTTAAAAGTATCATATTTTGTTTTTGTTGTAAATAATGTAAAAATACTTGACCACTTGACTGACAGAAGTGACATGACAATACTTTTTAACATTAGAAAGAGAATGTAATGTAAAAAATATATGTCTACCCTTTGTACAACTAAATTATTAAAAAACTCTTAGCAAAAAAGACAAAATCTAAAAAGCTGAATTAAATCTTGGCCATTCATGGGTTAAAGATCAAAGGCTATAATGAATTCTATGGTTTTCATAACTCATAATAGTTCTCATTTACCCAATCCCTATATATATATATAGGGGAGGGATAGAAAGAAATCCCATATTAGTTAAGAAAACTAAGAAACCCAAATGAATGAACCTCCTTTTGCCACGTGTTACACCTTTTACAGAATGTGTTACGTGTAACAACCAGAGGCTGCCACGTGTTACTTGTAACAACTTTTACAGACTTTCAGCTTTTTCTTTTTCTGAAAAAGTAAAAGTTGTTACGTAACACGTGGCAGCCTCTGGTTGTTACATGTAACACGTCTGCAAAAAGGTGTAACACGTGGCAAAAGGAGGTCAATTCATTTGGTTTTCTTAGTTTTCTTAACTAATATGAGATTTCTTTCTACAATTGCCATATATATAGGGTGTAAGTTGGCTACAAAGTCCATTGTTCCTACAAAGTGCAAAAAGTCATAAAACATCATAATGTCAACCATAAAACACACTCAAAACCCACAAATAACAAAGTGAAGATTACTAAAATGCCATATTTGTGGGTTTTGTGTTATGTTTTGGATGATAAGGCTTTGATTATCGAATGACTAACATTAGTGTGTTTTATGTTGATTATCATGTTGTGTTTTATATTCATAGTACTACGATGGTGTGTTTGACGTTTTTATGGACTATTAGGGTTTGTATATTGTGTTTTAGTGATCTTCACTATATTATTTGTGGGTTTTGAGTGTGTTTTATGGCTAAAATTGTGGTGTTTTATGACTTTGTAGCCGAACCGCACCATATATATATATATATATATATATATATATATATATATATATAGAAAGTGTAATGTACATTACTGCTTAACGTACATTACGTACGCCAACTAGCGTAATTACATACTATAACATGCGTGATTTTACACAGAATTTCCAGGTAATTCACGACTCAATCTGTGTTCCAATTCGGTTCAAGTTTCTTTTCGTTTTCAGTTCAAATTGGCCAGTGTTCGGTCAATTTCATCGAAATGTGGTCAAATTCATCGTTGATTTACAAAAGTTTCTGCAAAACGTCGACATGAAATTAAAAACCGTAGAACAGAGGATGAACACGACAAAGTTTTTGATTCAGACTGTAGAACAGAGGATGTAGGAACATGAACAAACATTGAAACGATTGGAGTTAGAGGGCAGTAACAGTGGTTTCAGATCGTAAAAAAGCGGTTGTGATTTTTGATCTGGGAGTAGGGGAATGCCGACTAACGTGCGTGATTTCATATGTCCAACATGCGTGATTACTTTTTCTGAGATTTATAACTTGCGTGATTTTCCGTTGAACGTGCGTTATTTCGTGACGTACCGGTCGTACGTTAAGCCGTAATGTATGTTAACCGGCCTCTATATATATATATATATATGAGTGAATTGAAATCTTGCAAGGATTGTCCTTTATCTTTATACCCATTTGCAGGCGTTGTCCTTTATGTTTAAAATTGACGAGTTTTGTACTTTATGTTTTCAAATCATACACGTTTTGTTCTTTAGCCCTAACCCAGTTAGATTTTTTAAGTTAAATCAGATCTCCTAAGGATACTTTAGTCCTTTACCATTTATATATTAATTAATTATAAAACAAAAACAACTAAATATAATATATCATATATATTAATATAAATAATATATGTATTTCACACATAACCCATCTTGTATCTCTCTCTTCCCCTGTCCACCACCACCAACCGCCGCCACCAACCACCAACAACCTGTCACACCCCCAAAATCCACACGCGGAGTATCACCGCTTGGAGGCGTGACTGACCAGGATCAAACCACTAATCATATCGAACAAGCAAGTAATTAATTGTAAAAGTTCAACCAACATAATTAGTGTCAAAACCATCATAGTTTAAGTTACGAGCGGAAGCATAATGCTTAAAACCAAAACGTAAGTTTAAATATCCAAAGGTTTAACATGGCACACAGCTGTCCATGTCCCACAACGACTCTCCCTTGTGCAAGCTCCAGCTAAGTACCTATTGACCTGCAAAGCATGTAGTAACGGGTCAACAACAAGTTGAGTGAGTTCACGGTTGGGTGTTCATTTTAAGTTGTTCCAAAAACAGTTTTCCTTTAACTGGCATCCTGCCGTGGGGGTTACCCCATAGTTGAAAAGTGTGATCTGTTTAACCCATTAACTCTGGCAATCCAGCCGTGGGGGCTACCCCATGATAGTTATCTGGCATTTCGGCCGTGGGGGCTACCCCTTGTATACACTAGACTCGTTACCATATCGACTACTGACTGAAGTCATGTTTAAGTGCCCTGAAACTGTCAATGTCTATCATCATTGACGTGCCCCAGATCCATTAGTTCACGCCCGTCCTCTGCGGCACGGTGTGAGGCTTGTCAGACCTAAATAGCGCTATCTAACTAATGACCCGCTCGCCATTGGCCCGACGATTAAGTCGATATAAAAAGGAGGGACTTCGTGATAGAGAGTTTTGGTCTAGTATAGTTATCTGTCCGTGAGGACGAGGAATTACATTCCTGAACCATTACTGTCCTACCCAAGAAAGGACGAGGAATCCATATTCCTTAACCCCATTCCCAACCCCTGGGAATCCCATGCTTTGTAGAGTGTGAACTCACCTTGGTTTGCTCGGCAGATTACACAGAAAGGTCAAGTCTAGCAGCTAGTGGTCAACCACGTCCTAACATGGTTATCAAATCAAGTCAGGTCTAGGTGCACGTATGATTACACATAGGTAGCAGATTATAAACACAAGTTGATCATGGCAAACACATAATACACGTTAACACCTTAACAGTAACAGTCAAGCACTCCTCGTGTCTAATCTTGTACGATCCGAAAGATATGGCCCAAAAACAATCGGCCCAACATGTTGTGCGTTCAGCACGGCCTTGTGCGATCCACAACATGTTGTGCGACTCCGATAAACACCCGGCCCAAAATATTAAGAAGCCCAACATAACATAAGTGGTTAAATAAGTAACCGGCCCAATCAATATAATCACGGATCCCTTGTGCGATCCGTGAACCCTTGTGCGATTGAAGCTAATCCGGCCCAAACATATACCCGGCCCATCAGTTAGGTAACATGACAACTTGTGCGGTTCATTAATTCTTGTGCGACTAGTTTTATTATCCGGATATTTTGCTATTTAGTTATATTGTTTCCATATTCAATTTAGTCAACAATCAACAGTTACACCTTTGATTTTCACCAATCAATATCAACAGTTACCATTTAGCATTAAATCGATCAAATCAAGGAATTTATCAATTTATTCTCATGATCCCCAACTAATCATCTAATCATAACAAATAACTCATCATTATCAGAAATCATTATACAACCATGATTAATATTCGGATATCATCAAACCTAACCGAACACAACAATAAGAATATAATATCCTTTAGTTATCAACAAAAGTCAACACCTAAACAACCCTTCCATTAACCTCGATCATTAAACAAGAATAAAAATTGAAAACCTATAACCCATCACATGTTTTTGATAATCCATGTGCAATTAAGAATATTATGGCCGACAACCCAAAAGTGATTTCTATCCATTTCAATCATGATGTAAGTATCAAGTATGCAACCATCATCATCTAGTCAACCTATAAGTCTGTGCCATCGGACTACACTATATAAAATAATACTTTCTCATAATTCAACACATATATTTATTTTCAAGAACACAAATAGCAACACATGGCTTCTGACAATCTCATGCAAATATAAGAATGATAACCGACAAATGTGAAGTATCCTTATCCGATTGATTGTATTTTCAAGACTTCCACATGTCATTCATAATAACATTCTAGATCCGAACTTTCACATGCAAACACATAGGCTATAACATAATAAACGATTACCAACATGAAAAGATTATACTAACCGATTAAAGAACGATCAACCCAACAGGATCTAACTTCGAATAAGAGAAGGGCAGCCGTCGGGTTTCAAAAGGGAACGAGAGAGAGAGTGATAGGTGGTTAGGGTTTGCTTAAAGTTTTTCCGAATACTAATACGCGTAAAAGTTATACACAACTGAAAACAACTCAGCACTGGGCCAAGGCCCACCTTTGTTTTCGTCGAGCAATGGGTGTTTTCGAGTGGGAGGGTGTTCGGCGCATGATTCATGTTTTATTAATTAATCACATCATACCAATAACACAAAACAAATGTATCTCATACACACTTATATAATGCACACCCTATGTATATATAAATATAACATACTTCGCAAATAAGTACAAGGTTAAGTCGAATAGAGACCTTGAAAATTGGGTTGTCACATTATCCCCAAGTTGAAAGAAATTTCGTCCCGAAATTTGGTACGTACTCACTGAGGAAGCTAGTTAAGTTGCATGGTTTTCCTGGGGTGTCACATCCTCCCCCCGTTGATCTGGAATTTCGTCCCGAAATTCCGTAGCTTCAGCCTCAGTAGTGGTTGTACTGTTTGCGAATAGTTGGGGATACTTTTGTTTCATCTGATCTTCGCGTTCCCAGGTGAACTCTGGGCCACGACGTGAGTTCCAACGAACTCGAACGAGAGGTATCCTAGTACGCTTGAGGACCTTAACATCCCGGTCCGTGATTTCAACAGGTTCCTCGACGAATCGTAACTACTCGTCGATAGTGAGCTCATTCAAAGGAACTATGTGGGTCTCATCTGACAGACATTTCTTCAGATTCGACACGTGGAAAACGTTGTGCACTGCACTGAGTTCCGCTGGTAAGTTCAGTCTGTAGGCCACCTTGCCTATTTTCTCAATAACTTCGAAAGGTCCAACGTATCGTGGGTTAAGTTTGCCCCGTTTACCAAAACGAACCGCACCCTTCCAGGGTGAAACCTTGAGTAGTACACGCTCCCCAACCTGGAGCTCTAATGGTTTTCTGCCCTTATCGGCGTAGACTTTCTGACGGTCACGAGCTGCCGCCATTCGTTGTCGTATCTGAGCAATTTTCTCTGTTGTGTCAACCACATGTTCTGGACCAGTAATCTGACTATCCCCCACCTCTGCCTAACAAAGAGGTGACCGGCATTTACGCCCGTACAATGCCTCAAACGGAGCAACTTTAATCCTGGTGTGGTAGCTGTTATTGTATGAGAATTCCACAAGTGGCAGATGCTTTTCCCAGCCATTGCCAAAGTCAATTACACATGCCCTAAGCATGTCTTCTAGGGTCTGGATGGTATGTTCCGACTGTCCATCCGTTTGTGGGTGATAGGCTGTGCTCATATCTAATCTTGAGCCAAAAGACTTGTGCATTGTTTGCCACAGTTCTGATGTAAAGCATGCATCTCGATCCAAGATAATAGAGGTGGGCACCCCGTGCCTCGAGACAACTTCCTTGAGATATACGTTTGCTAGTGTGGAGAACTTATCCGTTTCCTTGATAGCCAAGAAGTGAGCAGACTTTGTGAGTCGATCCACGATCACCCAAATAGTATCGTTACCACGTTGAGATCTAGGCAGGCCAGTAACAAAATCCATGGAAATTTGCTCCCATTTCCATTGTGGTATCTCTGGTTGTTGAAGTGGGCCTGAAGGTTTTTTTTTGATATTCCGCCTTGACTCTCGCACAAGTCAAGCACTTGCTAACGTACGTTGCTATGTGGGCCTTCATGCTAGGCCACCAATATGTAATTTTGATATCGTGGTACATCTTATCCGAACCAGGATGTACTGAGTAGCGAGACTTGTGTGCCTCATCCATCACAAGCTCTCGTAGGTTGCCATAAAGTGGGACCCAATTGTGTCCTGTTACGAAGTAAGCACCGTCTTCCTTCTGTTTGAAGATATGCTCGAGGCTCCTGTCATCAGTGTAGATAGCGCATTTGGTACCATACAGGTAGTGTCTCTATATCTTAAGTGCAAAAACAACCGCTCCCAGCTCTAAATCATGTGTAGTGTAGTTCTTTTCATGAACTTTGAGTTGGCGTGAGGCGTAGGCTATAACTTTATCCCGCTGCATCAATACACAACCAAGACCCTGAATTGATGCGTCGCAGTAGACCACGAAGTCGTCTGTGCCCTCTGGCAATGAAAGGATAGGTGCACTGCAAAATCTATCCTTTAAGTGCTGAAACGCTAACTCCTGTGCGTTTCCCCAACGATAAACAACGCCCTTCTGCGTTAGTGAAGTAAGAGGCTGTGCAATCTTGGAAAAATCCTTGATAAATCTCCTGTAGTAACCTGCCAATCCCAAGAATTGGCGAATTTCCGTTGGCGTACGAGGTGCAGGCCAGCTCTTGATTGACTCTACCTTGGATGGATCAACGTGAATCCCATCCTTGTTCACCACATGGCCTAAGAAATGGACTTCACGAAGCCAGAAGTCACATTTTGAAAACTTGGCGTACAACTGTTCTGTTCGAAGAAGTTCTAAAATGAGTCGTAGATGATGTTCGTGTTCCTCCTGACTTTTCGAATAAATCAGGATGTCGTCGATGAAACTATAACGAATTTATCCAGGTAAGGCTTGCACACTCGATTCATCAAGTCCAAGAAGACCGCAGGTGCATTTGTCAGCCCAAAGGCATTACCAAAAACTCATAGTGGCCATATCGAGTTCTAAAGGCTGTTTTGGAGACGTCCCCTTCTCGGACTCTCAGCTGGTGATATCCTGATCTCAAATCGATCTTTGAATAGTAACTCGACCCTTGCAGCTGGTCGAACAAGTCGTCAATGCGTGGAAGAGGATAACGATTCTTCACAGTTACCTTGTCGAGTTCTCGATAGTCAATTACACATTCGGAAGGTAACATCCTTCTTTTTCACAAATAACACTGGAGCTCCCCAGGGCGAAGAGCTAGGACGGATAAAACCCTTATTCAAAAGCTCTTGTAGTTGCGTAGAGAGTTCTTCCAACTCTGATGGAGCTAAGCGATAAGGTGCTCGAGCTATGGGCGCTGCTCCAGGAGCTTGTTACTGTGAATTACCAAAGGTTCTCAACCAGCACGAGGAACGCGGACGATCTTTTCTTTGCAAAGAATCTCTGCTCGATGTTGAGGTAGCCAATCCATACCAATATCGATGTCGAAACCATCATAACGTTGGGGTCATTCCTAGTATCACCCGGACCGATCACGAACACTCGACCCCTGGCACCAATGCCGTCGTTATTACCCTCATTGTTGCCTCCATTATTGTTCCCGTTTCCTTGGTTGTCTGGTTCTGGTTCAACTGTGGGCAGTGTCTCATGAAGTGACCTTCAGCACCACACTGATAAAATCCCTTGTTACCCTGCTGTTGCTGCTGATTCTGTGGAGCTTGTGGCTGCTGTTGTCGGTTCTTGTTTGCAGGACGTGAGCTTCTACAATCTTTGGCTTCATGACCAAGCCTGTCGCATCTCTGACAACGATCTTTGTTGCACGGCCCGCTGTGGTGTAAATTACATCGATTCCACCTTGCCCTTAACTACCAGAAGATTGCTGACCAAGACTCTGGTAGTCATCGATCTTTCGCTGTTGGGCCTGGGACTGAACCGTAGTTGAACCCTTGCTGGAGATTCCATCCCACTTTCGTTTGTTGTTACAGGAAGTAGCAGAAGGAGGAGTAGTAGTAGCACTGATACGTTTAGGCAGCTTGTTCTATTCCACTGCTTGTCTGTGAGATGATGAGCAAGACGAGTAACATCCTGGATAGTAGCAAGGTTAGCAGAAGTCACATGACTTTGAATCTCTGGTACTAAGCTTTTGAAGTACAGCTCAATGCGTCTGATGGGTGGGTCCACCATAGTTGGACATAATACTTGCCAGTTCGTTGGATCGTTTCGTGTATGCTTCTATCTTTGACCCCATCATAATCAGGTTAAAGAATTCCACTTCCAGCTTGTGGATGTCATCACGACTACAGTACTCACGTTGATAAGTTCCTTAAGAATCATTCCATGGGGTGGCATTAGCAGCCGCCAGCCCCAACATCTGAACTTGCGCGTTCCACTATGTTAGCGTAGTGCCTTCGAGAGTACCAGTGGCGTACTTCACCCTACGAGCCTCAGGGCATTCACACATCTCTAAGACAGACTCAAGCTTTTCAAACCAATGGAGGAGTCCAACAGCTCCTTTAGTGCCACTGAAAGTACTAGGACGACAGTCCATGAACGTCTTGAATGTGCATACAGGCGGCTGAGCGTTCTGACCTTGTTGCGCGAGGAAGAAGAGACAGGGTTAAGCGCGAGAGTTGGGTCATGAAAGTAGGATTTATCATCCTAGGTTAGGTTCGGAATAGCAGGTTATACCTCCTGCCTGAGCGGCTGCGAGTGCTGCCGTAACTTGGTCGTTGATAAGAGCCGCCAGCTGGCTTGAGTTAGGGTCACACGTTCCCTCATGATCTCACATCGAAGGAAACACAAATAGGAAAGGTGTCGCGAATGTGCGTAAGTGTGGAGTGACAGTGGGAAGCAAGCACATATGTGTTTTCAAACTATAGTTGCTACGTTTATCTAAGCATACCATGAGCAAAGTTCTATGCAATCTAGCAAGTAGGCAATATAAAACGTAAACCATATCACCTAGAATGTTGAGCCTTGCACGTGGAGTGAAGCGTCGTTGTGGAACGTAAAGCACTGTACAGGTTATAGTCTGGTTTTAACAAAAACGTTTTCCTTTATTAAAACCAAGTTCTCTATAACCAATGGCTCTGATACCAATCTGTCACACCCCCAAAATCCACACGCGGAGTATCACCGCTTGGAGGCGTGACTGACCAGGATCAAACCACTAATCATATCGAACAAGCAAGTAATTAATTGTAAAAGTTCAACCAACATAATTAGTGTTAAAACCATCATAGTTTAAGTTACGAGCGGAAGCATAATGTTTAAAACCAAAACGTAAGTTTAAATATCCAAAGGTTTAACATGGCACACACCTGTCCATGTCCCACAATGACTCTCCCTTGTGCAAGCTCCAGCTAAGTACCTATTGACCTGTAAAGCATGTAGTAACGGGTCAACAACAAGTTGAGTGAGTTCACGGTTGGGTGTTCATTTTAAGTTGTTCCAAAAACAGTTTTCCTTTAACTGGTATCTTGCCGTGGGGGTTACCCCATAGTTGAAAAGTGTGATCTGTTTAACCCATTAACTCTGGCAATCCAGCCGTGGGGGCTACCCCATGATAGTTATCTGGCATTTCGGCCGTAGGGGCTACCCCTTGTATACACTAGACTCGTTACCATATCGACTACTGACTGAAGTCATGTTTAAGTGCCCTGAAACTGTCAATGTCTATCATCATTGACGTGCCCCAGATCCATTAGTTCACGCCCGTCCTCTGCGGCACGGTGTGAGGCTTGTCAGACCTAAATAGCGCTATCTAACTAATGACCCGCTCGCCATTGGCCCGGCGATTAAGTCGATATAAAAAGGAGGGACTTCGTGATAGAGAGTTTTGGTCTAGTATAGTTATCTGTCCGTGAGGACGAGGAATTACATTCCTGAACCATTACTGTCCTACCCAAGAAAGGACGAGGAATCCATATTCCTTAACCCCATTCCCAACCCCTGGGAATCCCATGCTTTGTAGAGTGTGAACTCACCTTGGTTTGCTCGGCAGATTACACAGAAAGGTCAAGTCTAGCAGCTAGTGGTCAACCACGTCCTAACATGGTTATCAAATCAAGTCAGGTCTAGGTGCACGTATGATTACACATAGGTAGCAGATTATAAACACAAGTTGATCATGGCAAACACATAATACACGTTAACACCTTAACAGTAACAGTCAAGCACTCCTCGTGTCTAATCTTGTACGATCCGAAAGATATGGCCCAAAAACAATCGGCCCAACATGTTGTGCGTTCAGCACGGCCTTGTGCGATCCACAACATGTTGTGCGACTCCGATAAACACCCGGCCCAAAATATTAAGAAGCCCAACATAACATAAGTGGTTAAATAAGTAACCGGCCCAATCAATATAATCACGGATCCCTTGTGCGATCCGTGAACCCTTGTGCGATTGAAGCTAATCCGGCCCAAACATATACCCGGCCCATCAGTTAGGTAACATGACAACTTGTGCGGTTCATTAATTCTTGTGCGACTAGTTTATTATCCGGATATTTTGCTATTTAGTTATATTGTTTCCATATTCAATTTAGTCAACAATCAACAGTTACACCTTTGATTTTCACCAATCAATATCAACAGTTACCATTTAGCATTAAATCGATCAAATCAAGGAATTTATCAATTTATTCTCATGATCCCCAACTAATCATCTGATCATAACAAATAACTCATCATTATCAGAAATCATTATACAACCATGATTAATATTCGGATATCATCAAACCTAACCGAACACAACAATAAGAATATAATATCCTTTAGTTATCAACAAAAGTCAACACCTAAACAACCCTTCCATTAACCTCGATCATTAAACAAGAATAAAAATTGAAAACCTATAACCCATCACATGTTTTTGACAATCCATGTGCAATTAAGAATATTATGGCCAACAACCCAAAAGTGATTTCTATCCATTTCAATCATGATGTAAGTATCAAGTATGCAACCATCATCATCTAGTCAACCTATAAGTCTGTGCCATCGGACTACACTATATAAAATAATACTTTCTCATAATTCAACACATATATTTATTTTCAAGAACACAAATAGCAACACATGGCTTCTGACAATCTCATGCAAATATAAGAATGATAACCAACAAATGTGAAGTATCCTTATCCGATTGATTGTATTTTCAAGACTTCCACATGCCATTCATAATAACATTCTAGATCCGAACTTTCACATGCAAACACATAGGCTATAACATAATAAACGATTACCAACATGAAAAGATTATACTAACCGATTAAAGAACGATCAACCCAACAGGATCTAACTTCGAATAAGAGAAGGGCAGCCGTCGGGTTTCAAAAGGGAACGAGAGAGAGAGAGAGTGATAGGTGGTTAGGGTTTGCTTAAAGTTTTTCCGAATACGAATACGCGTAAAAGTTATACACAACTGAAAACAACTCAGCACTGGGCCAAGGCCCACCTTTGTTTTCGTCGAGCAATGGGTGTTTTCGAGTGGGAGGGTGTTCGGCGCATGATTCATGTTTTATTAATTAATCACATCATACCAATAACACAAAACAAATGTATCTCATACACACTTATATATGCACACCCTATGTATATATAAATATAACATACTTCGCAAATAAGTACAAGGTTAAGTCGAATAGAGACCTTGAAAATCGGGTTGTCACACAACCGATATCAAAACTTATCAGCAGATATTCCAAGAAGAATTGATGATTCCGTTACTCCACTGTATCATTATTTCCTCTCAAATTGTTAATCATATATATTATATAAATCCGAACAAGTGCAAATAGAATCAATCAAAACATAATCAACAGATCAACAACTCAAGACACAGTTACATAAACTCAATTTTCATGGAACTCAAACTCCTTTCAAGAGGAATTGATGATTCTATTGCAGCTAATAGTTGTTCTAAGAGCAAATAACTGTAACAATACAACTTCAAACTTCACATTTTTTTATAAGAAACAACTACATATAACTAAGTAACCGCAAACAGAATCAATTTAAAGACAATTAATGGATCAACACTTTGAATTACAATCACATAAAGTCAATGTCCGAGGAACTCAAACTTATCAACAAATATCTTCGAGAGGAATCGGCAATTCTACTGCAACTAATCACTCAATAAAACTTTAGATTTTACATTTCGCATAAAAAACTAGTCTACTATAACATTACATAAACAGACTCAATCTAAACAAAATTAACAGATTCAACAACTCAATTTTCATGATACTAACCTCATCGATCACATAAGTCGCATCGAAATCAAAATCCAAACACATCTATCCACAAATAACATATCAGAGATTCGGAAACGTACTGAGTGTTCGAGAGCGTGATTCGCGAGTCATTGAGACCCATAGGAGTGCAGAACAGAGATCGGAATGGCGTAGGGAATCAAGTCGCGAGGGTTCGTCGGAAGAGAGAGCTCCGACGAAGGGTTTAATGGAGAGAGAAGATTCCATCTGGTTTGGTGTGATGGATTTGTTTGGTTTGAATGTGTGAGGTTATATTGGTGTGTATGGTTCGATGCAGTATGCAGTAGTTATGATTTTGGGATTTTGTATCATGTATCTAGCTCTCGATGGAGGATTTGGGGAATCTGTATAGATTTGTGGGTAAAAATCATTAAGGCGGTGAAGGGTGGTGGTGGTCGCCGGAAGTTTTCAGCTGATGTGGGTTGGGTGCGGTTGTAGATGGTGGTTGTGGAGAGAGGTAGAGAGAGAGAGGGTATATAGAGAGAGATAGAGAAAAGTTTTTCTTTATATATAATTAAATTAAATTATTAAAATGGTTTCTTTAATAAATAGATAAAAAGACCAATTTGCCCTCCATCTAACAGAAAAAAGTGACCAGGTTAGGGCTAAAGGACAAAACGTGTATGATTTGAAAACATAAAGTACAAAACTCGTCAATTTTAAACATAAAGGACAGCGCCTGCAAATGGGTATAAAGATAAAGGACAATCCTTGCAATTCACTATATATATATATATAATATAATATAATATAAGTTATTTTAAAGAGATGGCAACATAAATAAGCATAATGTAAATTTAAAATATACCTGAGTTTATTGATTAAGAAACTTGATTACAATTGATTTCTTTACAATTGGGAGGAGCAACTATAATTTGTGATGTGTGCTAAACAGACTATTAAAAATTAACTAAATAAGACTCTCTAAACTGGACACTAAAAAGCTTTAATTCTAGACTCGACCTAAACCACACAATCGGCAAGTGTACCGATCAATGTAGTATAACCTAGGAAGTCCGGATATCGAACCACGAGACTCTATGTATCACGTAAACTAGACTCTGACAGACGCTAACAGACACGACTCAAACTGTGTTTAATTGTTTAGGGGGGGGGGGGGTTACTGAAAACTAAGGAAATCTATATTAGACTACTAAATTAAACTAGAATTATACTAAGTACGAATTAAGATTGTGGACTTTACTTATATGAGAACGGGACCACCTAGACAAGAATCCTGGATTGTTTTTAAGAAATTACCGATTAAGTTAAATGCACGAGTTATGGAACCGGGATCTTATGATACTAAACCTATTAAGAACCAACGAGGCCCCTCGACCCTTCTCAAGGAGAAACCTGTGGCACTACCTAGGCCGTTAATTCTACCGGTTATTAGACTTCTTCCCAGTTGTCTAATTATTGTGTAAGTACCCTAATGTTGATCTATTCTTTCCCAATCCTAGAACTAGGGTAGTTTGAAGTAATTAATTTGACTTGATAGACTAATAAGACTGACAGGTAAACCAAGACATAACCTTTCCCAAGGCCTATCTAAAGCAATTCGCCGGGTAAGACCTACCAATAGCCCCTCACTTCCCAGTTATTAGGACTAGTAGAACACTAAGACTTAGCAAATTATTACTAGTTACTTCTAAGGATTATTGCGCAATTCTCCCTAAAGAGTGAAGGTTTTCTAACGTGATATAGACACTCACCGAAACCCTAAACCCTAATATGACTCTATGTTGTGATAAAGACCGTCACTAAGAATCATATGAAGCAAATAACAATAACAAACCAAATCAAAGCATGCATACACATCAAACCATTACATCAACCCTCTTACTAAACACAATCACCCATAACAATCATGCAAATAACGAAAACGATAAAATCTTTATATTAATCCATTCATCATAGTCTAGGTGGTTTATAAAATTAGCCAAGCATCTCAGTAAATGAAAACAAAACAAAGATGTCTAAAACAGAATTCATTGTAACAAAGTTCCAAGAAAGTAATCGACAAAACAAGGGATTAGAAAACCCGATTGATTCTTCGATTCTTCGCTCTCGACTCGTACCAATGATTCCCTTGCCTTGAAATCTCCAATTGCTTCCAAGAATGCTCCAAGATTGCTCCCCAGAACTCTAAATTCGTAATTAGGGTTACTATATGGTTTCTTGGGAATTAATTCAACAAACCCTAATTGGAAAAACAATATTTCCGGAATCGAACCCCTCGCGTGACGCTAAGGGGGTGTCGCGTCGCGCGGCGCCTCCAAAGCCAATTTTATTATTTTTTTAATTCAATTCCGATTTCCAGCTTCTCCGACGCGCGTACGAATCCCGTTCTTCTTCCGAACTGCTCGTTTTGACTCGTTTTTCATCACTTTAAGCTACGAGACCTGAAATCAAAGCTTAACGTCAGCAGTATCATAATTCTAACCTAAAACAGACTCAAAACGACTGAAAACTGACCAAAATATACACTATAAACATATGTACTTTACAGTACATAAAACATCCCCACACTTACTCTTTTTTCGTCCTCGAAAAAGAATTATGCAACGGAATCAGAAACAAATAATCACTCGGGTAAAAAATATAGGTATAATTAATTAAAACCAAGACTTGCGTTAGTAGCGATTGCGAATATACTTATCCACTTTAAACCCGAATCCAATCCTAAGCCCTTATCATGTAAATTTAATTTAAGTGCGGTCAGTCTACCTAGGGTCTCACACTAGAATCTACGGTCCACCTACTCCCACCTCAAGCTTATAGGACTAAAAGAACGATCACTGGACCAATTCCTAACCGTCTTATATCAAAACCAAGAGAGTTTACAATCAAATTTTTTTCATTTTTTTTTCGTTTTTTTTCTTTTTTTTCCTTTCGTGAGTCTAGACGATGCTTTCCCTAACCAAACGGTATTCCGGCTGTAGAGTCGCTATCCCCAACCACAGATTACTTAGGTTTCGGTACTTTTATTCGGCAAGTCGATTTCACACATCCCAGAGGCATTCCGGCTGTAGAGTCGCTATCCCCAACTCGGATTACATAGACCTGTGTTACTTTCATTTAGTTTCTAGCTCACTTTTATTCTCTTTTTTTTTTTCGCAAGATCACAAACTCTAACGGTTTTAACTTATAACGGTGCCCCTTATACTATTATTGGCAGTTTTAGTTTCCCATATTTCCCAGGCGAGAACCCACTAGCAGACCGACAATTAAGGTATATTAGCTCAAAGGGACTTAAAACCAAACCCGGGCCTATCCACATATCCCAAACTAGACGCAAACTCGGTTTATTATAATCTCATATTATTATTATTCGAGCCCAAGCAAAAATTCATCTTTTCTATCATTTTCCGTGTTAATTTGCAAACTTCTTTTTTATTCGAAAGACATTTTCTGATTTTTTCAATTTTTTTTGGATTTTTCCAAATTTTTTGTATTTTTCAATTTTAAGACTCGATTATTTACATGTATCCCATCCCCACACTTAGAGATTGCATTGTCCCTAATGCAAGAACGAAAATACGACTCAACAACTACCTAAAAATAAAAACTGCAAACGAAATAAATAAAAATATACAACAACAACAAAAAGGGAAACGACTTAGCTGAGTATGTGAGACTGTCAAAGTGTCAGTCGTTTCCACATAAGCCCTCCAATACCGAACGTGCTCAGCAAACAATACCAAACTCCCTCACACACGAACGGAAAGCGGCTCTAAATCATCAACCTAAAACAAACATAACATACCAAACCAAATACTACCAAACGTTCATCGTTCCAACAATCCAAGTTCATATGAAAAATAAAAATATGTCTACGAATACAACCATATCGAACTACCAAAACAACATAAATAAAATAAAATATCAAAGGATATATGCTGCTTCAGTCTATCTGCCTCATCACTCCTCATCCTCAGGATCTTCATCCATCTGTTGGGTCCCTGAACCTCCAGCCTGCTGCCACCCGAACTGGCCACCATAAGCATAACCACTCTGCCCTCCCCACTGGTCATACCCCGGGTACTGACCATAGACATATGGGGTCTGCTGCTCGCCTCCATAAACTGGTGGAGGTAATAATCCGGCAAAGGGTGGAGGTATCGGAGCATTCAGTGACAAACCCGACATCATATACCTGAGCATGTCATCCTGTCTGTGGTGGCTCTGCATCATCCACTGGTGGTTAACCCGCATCATATCTTCAATCTGAGTAAACCTCTGCTGTGTATAGGCAAAAGCAGCCTCGGGAGTGAACGGGTCAGGTCTCTGCTGTCTAACTGGCTGCTGTGGAGGAGTCTCACGCCTCTGTCGAGGTGCCGGTCGTCGTGCCGGAGGAGCACCCACTTCATAGTTCCATTGTGGCGGGTCCGTATTCGTCAAAACCCCCGCTAACTGTAGCTCAGCAATACCCCAATAAACCGTTGGGAAACTCAAATGAATCTCCTCCGCATGATATTTTTTAAAGCCCCGTATATTCCCTGCCAACCTAGCTATGTACGGCCCAAGATCCATGGCAGCCCTTTTTCCTCCCCTACGCGGCCTACTGCACGACCATGCAAAGAAACTCGCCAAGTTCCAGTTTCTCTTCTCCACCATGCACATTAAACCAAAAATATCCAACCAGTTTGCTTTATTTTCACCTGACTTTCTCGCCACAATCGTAGTCGCCAACATTTTCAAGATATACCTATATATAGGATCACGAACCGATGTAATAAGGTTCGTCTGGGCGAACGGTTGGGTCGCAATCTCGTCCCAAAATCTCTCCAAGTCTGCCGAATCCAAACACTTTGGCCGAGGATGATTATACACACCCCTTAAACCATTCACAAACTCATCAGTCCTCACTTCCTCATCCGTATAAAAACCCAAGGCCACTCCAAATTGAGGAATACTCATCTCGTACAGATTTCGGCCCAAAGAAAATGACACCGCATTATTTTCCGCAAAAGTACCCTATTTATGATGGAAGGTACAATGGAACTCAAGTGTAAGTTCAGTATACTGCGGCCAACGGCAATCCATTGCCGCTCTCAATCGTGGCCCTAACAACTCCGCCACCCGATCACTCGCTCCCATAGTTTGCAACCATTCCCAGTTTATCGTACGGTGCTCTAACATGTGAGTTACCGCATACTTCTTCAGTTTCTTCCTCTCCTCACTATCTTCCTCAAAGTCTAAGATCGGGTGATCAATAATCCTCTCGACACGGGAATACACTTTCCTCTCGTTCCCCCGATACTTAATCTTCCTCTTTCTTGGGTTGGACGATGAACCTTCACCCGACATGTTTCTGCAAAAC
>JARYGA010010183.1:0-14316 GCA_030545235.1 Helianthus tuberosus
CAGATGGAAGGGGTAAACGAACGTACTTCTTGTGACAAGCGATTTCAGCATGGTTCTTCTGAAGCCAATCCATGCCTATGATGACGTCGAAACTACCCAGTTGCATGGGTATGAGGTCGATAGTAAAAACGTGCTCGTTAAGAGTAAGGCGACAATCGAGAAGAACGGAATCGACTAAGATGGATTTGCCATTGGCAACTTCGACGGAAAACGACTTAGGTAGCTTAGAGCGTGTGCAATTTAACAATGATTCGAATTCTAAGGACACAAAGCTTTTGTCCGCACCAGTATCAAACTGTATCGAAGCATAAAGATGGTTAACAAGAAACGTACCATTAACGACATCATTGTCGTTGCGCGCTTGATTTGCGTTCAGGTTGAAAGCGCGTCCACGAGGAGGTTGTTGTTGCCCTTGATGTCATTGTGGGCATTGAGGACGGAGATGATTAGTATCCCTACATTTGAAACAAGCCCTAACCGGTCTGGTGTTTTGAGGAGCAGGTGGAGCTTGTTGTGCTTGCTGAGCTTGTGGTGCTTGTTGTTGTTGGTTACTGCGGCAATACGCGGTATCGTGCCTATAACGGTTGCAATTGGTACAACGGCGACAGTTGGCATTGGGGGGATGGTGATAGTTACAAGTGGCACACTTGGGGTGAATCCCAGTGTACAACTTTCGAGTGTTATCAGGAGCAACGGGATTTGGGTTAACGGGTGGCACAATCGAATTGCAAACAGGGTTCGATTGCTTTCGCTTCTTCCCCCCTGTTGCTACTCAACTGTTGGGTAATTTGGTTGGCTGGCTTGGATGAAACGGGGTTTGCGGCTTGTTTATCGCAAATGCGATTGTTGTTTAGGGAAGCGGCCAAACGGTAGACAGCTTCGATATTGTCGAGTTTGGCTGCCTCGATCGTATCGCGCATGCTAGAAGGTAACCCATTGATGTACTTCCTTATCTTGCGTTCGGTGGTCATAACGAGGTGAGGAACAATGAAGGTAAGTTGTTTGAAATGAGTAGTGTAGGCTAGGTTCTCATCACCCACTTGTTTTAGTGCCCAAAATTCTTCTTCCAACCTTTGTTGCTCATGCGGAGGGCAAAATTCTTCCATCATGAGGGTCTTGACTTCTCCCTAGGGCAAAGCATAAGCCTCTTCGTTCGAACGGATGTTCCTTTCGTTTGTCCACCACTCGAGAGCTCGGGCTTGGAATACCCCAGTCGCACTACGCGTTTTGAGCTCTTCGGGGCATTCACTGTTGATGAACGTGACCTCCATGCTATCAAACCACTCGAGCATGGCAGTCATCCCATCGTTTCCCGTGAATGGCTTGGGGTTGCATGACGAAAAGTGTTTAAAGTTACACGAAACAGGCTTGCGTGCTTCAACCTTAGAGTCGACGGAGGAGTGTGGAGTATCGGAAGCTCGAATTTCGGTAACGACCTTTGGGACGATGCGCGCAATTTGGTTGGCCATGAAAACCGTCATCCTCTTCTTGGAACGGGACTTTGACTTCTTAGACGAGTTGAAGTGACGAGAAGACATCTAAGATTCAAAAGAACGAATAGGTGAGACTTGATCATAATGTTTGTTTAAGAAAATTGTTTTCATGAAATGATTCATATAGCATAAAGTGTCACATAGCATAAAAGGGTTTAAATCGGTTCACATAGCATAAAATGTTTAAACGTCTCATATAGCATAATCATGAATTTCACATAGCATAACATGAATAAATGAAAGCATCGTAAATTTGGTTTGTTCACGAGAGATTATTATTGTTTTTTATTACGATAAATGTGCGAAATGAGTAAAAAGTTTGAAATGAATGAACGTTCAAGTATAAAATCACATATAAATTGAGATACATAAAAGAGAGGCTCAATAAAACATTGGATTGTTTCAGGTAGAGAAACGTCGACTATTCCAAAGTGGGTCGAAAGTTCTTTCGAATTAGAGAAAACGTGCTTTGGCCTATAGGTAAGATACTCTCGTCGAGAAGCGATTAACGGTATCTTACCCTTCCAGTTACTACACATCTCTAATCTATTGAATCAATCGGGACTTTGGCGAGATTGAAAATCGAGGAATGAGACTTAATCGACGAGATGCGGGTTTCACCCCTAACTTGACGATTTCGTACCCTAAATGTGGTTGGTACTCGTCGGGTCAAAATATAATTTCGACACTTTGACGAGGGTCCACTAGAGTTGAAATGGAAATTTCCATTAAGTTGTGGATTTCACTCCTAGCTTAATGGTGTAATTTCGTGCAAAAATAGTTTAAGGTAGAATGGGAGTCGTTTACCAAATTGTGGGTTTCATGCCTATTTTGGTAATGTCGTCTCATTTATGTTACGAGTGTTGTCAAAATCAAAAGTGTATTCATGTTAGCCTTAGGAAAGGCATATAAATTTAATCAAACATGTAAGGTAGAATGCATAAGTTTTAAACAACAAATAAGAGACAAAGTTCCTAAAACTATAGACTAGGGCAAAGCATTCCTACTTTTTCCTAATTTCCTATAGTTATGGCTCTGATACCAATCTGTCACACCCCAACCGATGGCGGAAACATCAGGATGAGACGAAATGCGTAGATTGCAAGAGACTTCATAACACTATGTGACAATATTAATTTAATTCAAATTTCATTTCAAGACTAATTGTCATACAAGATTCAAATAAAAATAACAACATTGTTTCAAATTGTAACATAACATCAAAAGATAGATTAATCTAGGTGTGTATCTAGTCCACCCTAAATCTTGTTTCATCTTGTAACATCACTTCATCAATTAACCTGCAACATGTATTAAAATAGAGTTCAATGCAAAAGCAAAGGCGAGTATACAAGTTTTGTTACATAGCATAAATAGAATAAAAAGTGCTCATATCCAACATGATTCATAATATGCGAGTACTAGTATGCAAATATGGCGTACAATATGTTCAAACCCGAGTATACAACGCGTTAAAATAGCCTAATCCCAATAGAGTAGCGGGAGGTAACATGTTTAACTTAACAATACCCCAAGTCTAACGGGCGGTGCGTTAATCCTATAGCGCTATAATTGTTAAGGGAGGCTAGCAAAGTTAATGAGCATATATCGACCAAATAGTTTACATAGCATACGAGAATAACAAGTATCACACATAGTTTCATGTTAAGCATGGATAGAGTATGTTTAAAATGGTTTGAGTATCATTTTGTATAATGTACATGTTACATCCCAAAGTGATAAAAGTGAAAAGGGATCGAGTATACTCATGGTTTTTGCAAGCTTTCCTACTTGAAATCCCATGAGTGGTTTTGATGGATGGATTAGTTTGGAGCACCTAGTCCTTCTACATGAGGAAAACATAGGTGTGTAAGTTTGGGGAAATCGGAAGATTATAGATTCGGAGTCTAAAATGTATGGAAAATAACATAAGTGAAAATAATCATCTTGTACACATAACTCTTGTTCTTGACACTATTAAAACTCAAAAGAGTTTGTATGATTTCATGGATTCAAAGGTCCATTAGAGTCGTAGCAAGGGCATGGTCATAGATGATGTAACATATTCTTGACAAGTAACTATTAAGTTATTATCAAGTTTAGTTACTTAGGTATACATATGGAATAATTAGATAATATATAGATTACAAGGTCCTATGGTTCAAGCATGAGGTAGGAGATTTAATGTCTCCATTTAGGTACCTCTAAGTATCATGGAAATCATGTAGGAGGTAGGAAGAACAAGCTTCCATTTAGGCACCTCTTAAGTGTTCACCACTACACTTGATGTAAAAACAACCAAGGAGGGTCATGAACTTACAAAGATAATGAAATACAACAACTAATCTATGAGAAAACATCAAGAAGTGAGTGGATTTTTATGAAAGATAGCCCAAGCTAGTCTAACAATCACACTTACATCAAGCTTCAAGCTTGAACACTTCTTGTGGGTAAAACCCTAACTAAAACAGAATGTTTGTGAGGTTTTAACCTCTGATTTAACATGTCTCAACCTTGTTTTTAAGCCTAACTAACCATAGATGAGGTTATAAGCATTAGGACATAGGTTTGAGATGAGAAAACTCAAGTTTGGTTAAGTTTAACAAAGATTACATGAAAACAAAAACAATCAGTGGACTTTGGAGCCTTTTTTCTGGAGTTCCAGGGACTTATTTACTGTGAAAAACCCATGGAATCGAAGCTAAGGTCAAACCAAGCACATAGGAAAAAGAATGGACTAAATCGGATAAGAAATGAGTGAGTTATGCTCACTTTAGTAGAGGTTGAACAATCTGCTCGAACTTGGAAATTTGCTGCAATTTAGGGAGGATTTGAGAGTGTTTTTGATGATTAGAAAAGTGTATAATGCTTGGAAGAGATGAGGTATTTATAGGGAATGATTAGGTTAGGTTTTAGTTGGATAATAAATGTTAAAATCAAAACAAACTAAATATTCGCGCTAAAACACGCTGAAAATGGGTCTGGTCGCGCTGATAGGCCGTTTTAAACGAGTGCATATATATTTTAAGTGCTGGGTTTGTTCACTAAAAAGCCTGTAGCTCAGATGGTTAGGCGCGTGTGTGTGAAGAGGGGTGACCCGGGTTCGAGTCCTGTCATCTACTTTTTATTGTTTTGATTTTTTAAACAGTTTCTGTAATTGCAGAATCAGTCCCTGAAGTTTAGTTTGGTGAATTTGCACCAACGGTCCCTGTGGTTTAACTAACTAACCAAGTTATATAGTTTTTAAAAAGGAAACTAACTTTTATACTAACTAAGTTATATAATCTTTTAACCAATTAGTTTATTTAAGTGATTGCTTAAGTAATTTAACTTGGTTTACTAACTAGGTTATTTTCTAACTTCAAAATCTAACGGGACTAACTAGATTATTATAAAAAAAAGAACTTTTAAATAACAAAATTAATTATTTTAATTAATTTAATTAGTTTAAACTTGAATAATGACCATATTTATAACGAATAAAAATCTTTAAACGTTTATTCGTTTCACAAAGCTTTCGAGTTTCGAGATTTAGGATCCGAATCTCATCATTTTAATAGTTTCAACTAGTTTAACGAGTACCATGTGTCGATAAATATAGAATCAAGAATCTTTGAATAATATTTCGTTCAAACGAGAAACCGATTGACAGTTGCACATAATATGGATACACAAAATAGTTTCGTTTTCATTATGACCAATAGTCTCGAATTACAAGTGAAGCGAAAGTAGATTACAAAGAGAGTACAAGAGTCTAAATATGGAAAGTACAACATGACTTGCTAAAATAAGAAAGTGCGGAAATGCGGAGCGTTACAGGCTCTGGGTCGTATGGAGGTGTGGGATCTTGGGCAGGCGGTCGTGCGGCAGACATAGCGGTATCGTCGTCTAAGTCAGTAGCAAAAAGCTGCAATCCGGTCGTCTGTAAAGCTGAAGATACCATAGACTCAAAGGAGTCTAAAATCGAGTGTAAACTAGAAGCAGAGGATACTTCAATGGCAGGAATCTCAGGAGGTGGGATAGCAATAACATCCTCATCTATTTCTCCATCCCCATGGGCGTTATTAGGAGGACCATCAATAAACAAATCAACGTCCTCATCAAACAAATCGTCAAAAGGCAGATCCTCGGGAGGAATGACCATGAGAGGTATGGCATCGAGGATCGGAGCCATGATGGGCTCACCATCGGAATAACCAGTGATGAGGTGGTCATGGACTGAAACAGGAATGACAGAAGGATCCTCGTCAGGGAAGCCATCAGCAAGGGTAAATCATCACCAAATCCTGGTAGCGCGAACGGTTGGAAGTCGTCCTCATCCTCGGACCGCATGTCAGGATCACTCTCAGTGTCTGAAGTATATATCTCTGGCGCTGCATGACCTCGTCGTCTGACGCGACTGCCTTCGGGTTGCGGGCATTTAACAACCCACTCTCTGAGGATAACATGTGTGCCTGCAACATTGTAATCCTAACATATGTATGAATAGTAACCACTAACACCCAATATATGCAAACAAAGGCAATTTATCATGTAATTATGTATCCTTATTATTCCTCTTGAAATCTTTCTATCCTTCCTAGTCTCCCAGACTAAACCACCTAGTCTCCCAGACTAAACCAACCAGTCTCTCAGACTAAACATCCTAGTCACCCAGACTAGACCAACCAGTCTCTCATACTGAACTACCCAGTCTCTCAGACTGAACCACACAGTCTCTCAGACTGAACCACCCAGTCTCTCAGACTGAACCACAAACATAAACCTTGAAATGTGTTTCTTGTCTTTTCTTTATAAAAATGTTTGTTTCTTGGATCTGGGTGTTTTCGTGTATGCAATGAAAACATGTTGTAGAAATATTTTCGTGAGAGCCATAATGATTGTAGTCTAGACTCGAGAAGGAATCCTAGTTCGCTACAATCGAAGCTCTGATACCGAACTGTCAAAGCCTGACTTTTGCGGAAGTGTGATTTGGTGTGACTTGCTTAATATCATTGCATTCGACCATAACAAGCGACTATATGATACAACCAAGGTGTTCATCCATAGATAGTTTCAAAACGTTACAAGCAACATTGTTTTAAAATTCCAAAACACAGACTTCAAGTTCAAAAATACAATACCAGCCAGTTTTAGATCCATAAGGACTTCACAAAAGACTTAAACAAACTAGGTTTCGAGCCATGTATCTTTGTTAGTGAAGTATGTCTATCGCCTCCGTCAATCTTAACCGTAGCAGAAATAGAAGAGAACTAGACTTTATGTTACATGTTGTAGTTAAAAAGGCAAGGTGGCATAATTGTAAATAAGGAGAGTCTCCTTATATCCTTTGCCTATAAATAGAACCCTTAGGGTTAGTTTCAAAGACGTTTGCTCATTTGGAGACTTAGGGAGAAAATCTTAAAGAGAGAAAGTCTTTGTCACACCCCGAAATTATCAGAGCTGGCGTGACTGGACTGGTATCTTCATTGCACAGCGGAAGTATTTGAGCTAAGACTTCTAGAAATTGAACGCCCGCTAAGTACTCGAAATCCCGTGGGTTCTCCTATTCCAACCGTTCCATAGCTTTGAAAATGCAACCTGAGAAAGAACATGCGAAAAAGTCAACCTAAAGTTGAGCGAGTTCATAGTTTGTTTTGTATCAAATGCATTTTAAAACACTTGTAATCTTGCATTTGAAAAACCGGTTTGTGAGATCTTAATATCTCAAAGCATTTGAAATGTCGTCTTTGTATATCGGTAACGAAATGTTTTATGCTATGTTTATAAACCGATATATGTAACTGTTGAGTTCGTAAACCAGTAATGATATGTTTTCTGTCGTATCTGTAAAATGGTATTGAAATAATTCATCTGTAAACCGGTATTGAAATGTTTTCTGTTATCTTGTAATCATGGTATGCTCTGATTCATTCATGGAGTCTGTTAAGGATCTATCAGTGGGTAGCGAGCCCCCTGACATAATGTACCATAAGCAAATAACCAAACCGAGAACGCTTTGTCATCATTGGGATCACAAAAGCACTCCAAGGTATACCAACCAGGAGTGGGGCGTGCCTCAAGCCCAATAGATCTACACCTTTTGCACCTTGGTCACTTAGTGATTAATGGTTACTAATGTAGTTTCCCTACTTATGCACATTGATCATGTCATCTACTCCGTAACTAACATACCAATAGTTTTAGCATGTATTTCCCCTCGATGTTTTTGAAAACAAAACATTGAAAACAGTGAAAGGATGGACATGAACTCACTGGGTTGTCTCGTTTTTCGTATGCAGACCAACCCAGTCCTATTGTATGTAACTTGGACATTCCCGTCCCTAGTCATAGAAAATCATGCATGTTTCGTAAATACGTATTTGTTGTAAGAACCGGTAAGTTTAGCTTAAACCTTTTCGTAAACCATTTGAGTTCGTTGAAATGCTTGTTGCGAAATGGTTTAGAAACATATGATTTTTATTTCTCGAAACTTTGTGTTTTTGCAAAACTTGCATGTCTTTCCACCCCCGAATACATTATAATATTAAAAATTAAAAACAGTAAAAAGTGGGGGTTATGAACTCACCTTGATATTCCTGTGCAAAGCTAGCTTAGTGTGATTCCGTAGTGTCGTTCCAAGAACGTGTATTTAGCTAGCGTGCAACTGACGACATTCCTATGAAGGAATACGTATAAGTTTTCTAATAAAACAACGTAGTTAAACTACGTGTCCGAGCTCTACCGAATCGTTAACTCAACGATTCTAAGGTAGTGTTTAACATTTTGGTTTGAAGAATCAGCAAACTATGTTAGTTGATCCCGTTTATGACCGGGATAAAATTAAGTCTCGAGATCGACTTAGTTTTCGAGTGATTAAAATGTATATATATATATATATATTCAAATATAAATATATACTATAAATATATACTTTCGATGTCGTAAACGTTGTCAATAAATATATTATTTATTTGAAACAATCGTCGAATAATAGATGTTTGGATTAAACATAAGAAATTATGTTTATTACGAAATAGAGTTTCGGTGTTTTGTCGAAGTGTCGTAAAGTCGTTTTATAAACCATAAAGTGTCGCCAAAATTTAATGTACCTTTATTTTCGTTTTGTAAGAAAACTTGGACTTCAATCTATGTCGTTCTTAAAATAAAATATGCTTTGTGTTACGGGTTTTTAACGAAAATCGGGCAGAGTTTCCTCTGTTTTTCGAATAACCCCGACAACCCAAGTTGTCGTTATTTTGTCAAAATTCAACAATTGTCAACAAACAAAATATATATATACTATTTGTCAAGTGCCAAAACATAAATAATCACTAGTGTATAAACCTTGTTTAATCGGGTCGAGCTCGGTTCGCGTAAACTATTTAAAATAACGTAATTAACTTTACGTCGCTAAAACTTTACCGAGTCACGCAATGACTCATTTGACCATCGTTGACTGAATTTGCCCAAACCGCGACTGATGTTGACCACAGTTGACCGAGCACCAACTGTAGCCCGAACCTGCTGCTGATTTTACCGAGACCCGCATTGTTGACCCGAGTTGACTCGGGTGTTGACCGAGTCAACTGGGTTTGACTTGTTGACCGTGACTCGAACTCGATGTCTGGACCCGAACCATAACGGAAACGCCAACACCACCAACTTCCATTTTAACAAAAATTCTAACGTCAGTCATCGATTTGAAATCAACGATCTGAAACAAAATTGAACGAAACAGATGTAGCTACGTTCTGAAAATAAATTTTTGGGATCCATTGGTTTAGTAAAAAAAAAACAAGAACAGAAATAAAGCTCACTGGTGCTTCTTCGGGGTTCAGTGATCGCCCAATCTGGCTCGTTGTCGGAACTGGTCACCAGAGCTCCGACCACCGAGGTTCCGTCTCGTCTCTCCACCGGCCGCTCTCTCTCTCTTCACTGCCATCTCAGGTCCGATGTCAACCACCACAGCGCCACCAGCTGTGGTGGTTCTTGTGTTCGTTGCCGTCCGTCCGCGACCCAACAGATGGTGGTTGGTTGTTTTTTTTCTTTTCGTTTGAGAGGAGAGATTAGGTGTAGATGAAGGAGGAGCTGGGTGTGTGTAACGTCGGAAATCAGCAACGGTAACCAAGGTCGTCGCCGCTTCAGGCAGGCGCGCTGCCATTTTTCTGCTCGATGAAGAGACAAGAGAGGGGGGGTAACGAGGGGGTGTTGTGTGACGAGTGGGTTACCGGAGAACGGCCGGAGCCGCTGCCTGAGTCCGTCGACTGAACAAAAGAAAGAGAGGAGACTGATGATGATCTTGAGTGGGTGTGAGCTAGGGTTTTAGATGTAGAAGATGGAGAGATCCAGTGGTGTGCGTGTTTGAGTTTCTGGGAAATGAGAACAAAGAAAACTAGTAAGTACATATTTTATAGGTTAGGGTTTTGTAGTGGGCTTGGGCCCAAGGCCAACAAGCCCGTTTTGCGTGGCTGTCCGATATGTTTATGAAACCCGTTTTCGAACACGATCGTCGTAACATGTCGGCAAAATAACATTTTAGGGTCAAAACTTCGTAAAAAGGATGTCGGTAGTCGATATTAATCGCGTAAGCTGTCGGTGCGTTAAATTGCGTAAAACATGTCGTTCATCGGTTTCGTAGTCCGTTTTGCGATTCCGTTTCCAACTAAGGATGGTAAAATTCGATTACGGAGCTGAATACGTCATAATATTTCAATTTTGAAAATAATAAGCGTCCGATACTTCCGTTTCGTTGTTGGTGCGTTCCTTCAGTCGCGTTTTTTCGTTCACGTTTGCGTGTTGTGACGTTTGGAAGCATGATAGTTTCGTAAAACGAAATCCACAAGTTTAAATTGATACATATAAACTTCGTATTTGTCAGCGTGGTCAGTATCTTGTACGATGTCAGTTCATTATCGTTTGACGCTCAACAAGTTTCCCGAAAATTACCGTACGCGCACTGTAAAGTCAGACAGGCGTTCCTAGGCATTCCACGAGCCTAATTAAGTTATTATGTGTCTTAAACACTAGGTATTATCGTCTAAACGTTTGTTAATCACGTAATTAGAGAGCCGTTATGTCACACCCCGAAATTATCAGAGCATCGGCGTGACCGGACTGGTATCTTCATTGCACAGCGGAAGCAAATAAGCAAAGACTTCTAGAAATTGAACGCCTACTAAGTACTCAAGTCTCCAAGGTTCTCCTATTCCAACCGTGCCTTAATTTTGAAATGCAACCTGAGAAAGAACATGCGAGAAAAATCAACATAAAGTTGAGCGAGTTCATAGTTTGTTTGTAAAAGATTTGACATAATCTTTTGAGTTGTGAAAGGTTTGAAATAAATCTCTTGAGTTGTGAAAGATTTGAAATAAATCTTTGGAGTAACCGGTTTTTGAAATAGTATTAAGAAAACGAATCAAAAATCATTTTCTTGCCAAGTTATATGGAAACGTTGTGTTTGTAACACGTTATGTTCATAAAACCATGTATTTGTAATGTTCGTATAACCATCAATGCCCACCCTGACTTTGACCCGCATAATCCTATGCTTTGAATTTTGTATAAAACATGGTATTTAATTTGTATGAACAAGTATGTTTCGTAAGTATAAAATCCCTGGTATGTAGCAAATAAGGAAAAAGAGATCACCAATGGTTTGCAAGGCCATTGATATGTGTGAAGTGCAAGTAGGAAGACTCAAACCTAGCGGATTTGTGCGTCGGGAACATAGTCACCCCGAGGAACGTTAACTGTTTGTCCTGGGGGCTGGGCTCGCTACACCCAGATAGATCTACCGCATCGTGCCCCTCGGTCCTACAATGAGGATTAATGGCCTCAAGTGCCACCTACCCACTCACATGATCTAAGTAGTAAACCCTCCTTACGCTAGTCATACCATGTATAAAAATCCCTGGTCACCCTGGCCAGATCCCTGGTCACCCTGGCCAGATCCCTGGTCACCCTGACCAGATTCCTGGTCACCCTGACCAGATTCCTGGTCACCCTGGCCAGATTATCATTCACATTTCGAAAATAAGCATTTATTTTGTAAAAACCAGTATGTTTAGTATAAACCTTTCGTTAATCATTTGAGTTCCTCGAAATCCCTTCGTAATATGATTTAGAAAATACGAGTTTTGCGTTTGTTCTAACTTGGTATGTTTTTGCAAAACGTGCATGTCTTTCCACCCCGAAAACATTTATAAAAATATGTAAGCCGTAAAAAGTGGGGTTATGAACTCACCTGAATATTCCTGTGCAAAGCTAGCTAATTACGACTCCGTGATGTCGTTTCCAAAATGAGACTCGCTAGCGTGCATTCTACAATATTCCTAACACGGAATATCTAATAAGTTTCTAAATATAAACGTAGCTAAACTACGTGTCGTCGAGCTCTACCGAATCGTTAATCGAACGATTCAACGGTAAGTTGTTAACTTAATGAAAATGATTAAGTTATACGTGTTAAGTCTCGTTTAATGTCAGTAGCAATTTAATAAGTCTTGAAAAAGACTTAGTTTCCAAGAGACTTAAAATGAATAAATATTTATATAAAAATATATAAATATATCGTTGTAAGTGTGTTAGCCGTCTCGAGTAGTCGTACGTGTATAAAAGAATATTTCTACGAAAATATCATATAACAAACTCGTATCATATATCGCGTTTCGTATATAATAACTTGTATCACGTCTTGTGTATATTTGCCAAAAATATACGTATAGGCCGTTTAGGCGTGTAAAATAAATATGAAGAGTTATATTTATTTTATAGAGGAATCGTAGAGTTGTTTTTGAAAGTGAATACGATCTATATTTATTTTTATTAGGGGAATTCGTGTTACGCGATGTTTGAAATAAATATATATACTATATTTATTTATAAAAGGATTCGAATTCCGACGTTTTGTTTTATAATAAAAACGCTTCGTCTTTACGGATTTTCTCGAAAAACGGGCAGAGTTTCCTTTGTTTTTGGACGCCCCGACAACTAAAGTGTCGAAATATTTTGTCAAAATTCAACAATATTCAATCAACTCACGCAACTTATATGATAGCTTTTCATCAATTATGTCAAAATAAGATGTAGATAGTCGTTAATGGTATCGGTCGAGCTCGTTCACGTTAAGAGTTATAACTAATTAACGTAAATAATAAACGCATCCTAAATATTTACCATCTCCTCGTGTCGAAATGCTTGACTGAGCTGACCAGGTCAACTGGTTTGACCCGCTGAGTCGACTCGGTTTAACCGAGTCAACCGAACCGAACCGTCTGCCCAAGCCGCCTGACCGAACCCGAGGCCCGAACCGAAACTGAGAAGTATAACTTGCTGACTTGTTGACCGAATCTTGACCCGATCACCGAACCCGAGTTGACCAGGACCCGACTGAGTTGACCGAGTCAACTGAAACTTCATAATTTGGCTCGAACCGAACTGCCGACCCGGACCGAGTCCCGATGACTGTCTTGACCGAACCGAACCCGTAACCAAACTGAACCAAAACAATCACCATCATCTTCAATCTTTGGGAAAAAAAAATAAAAGAAACGGAAGTTTACCGGAAATTTTGTCGGAGCCAAAGCTCCACCGCCGCTGTTACTGCCGGCTGTCGCCGTCCGCCGCCGCTCACGGCGGCGTTGTTTCTTCTCCGCCTCATCTCTCTCTCTCTCTCTGTCTCGTCTATCTCCTTTTCTCCAGCCTCTCTCTATCTCCGTCTCATCTCTCTCTCTCTCCTGTTTGTAGCCACCGCACCACCACCGGACAGTGGTGGTGGTGGTGCTCCGTTTTGTCAGCCGAAAAAGAAAAGGGGAAGGGGCTGCTGTCGTGTGCGATTGGAGAAGAAAAGGGGAGCCGGTTCGAGAGAGGAAAGGGTGGTCGGCTGGATTGGGTTGTTGTTGTCTGATGTATGGAACCGAGAGAGAGAGATAACATTTGTGTTTGTGTGTGGATAAACAAAATGCAGACAAGGAAAGGTGATTTTATAGAGTTTATCTTGTTCAAAAATTGAGACAAAATATTTTGGATAGATTGTGAAGGGATTTTGTTTAGATTTAGGATTTTTGACCAGATTTTTGTAGAAATCTAATATATTATATGCGGGTTTAGGCTTGTGGGTTTTGGGCTTGGGCCTAGGGCCCACAAGCCCGTCTCGTGTGTAAGTGGCTCGTAAATCCTACGAGACCCGTTGTCAAATCCAGACTCCGTTTAACGTCAAAAATTAAAATACCCAAAAATATGGTCGGTAGTCGTTTGCACGCCCGTTCGTCGATCACGGTAATAATCGCGAAAAATTGTATCGTTGTCGTCTTTAATCCGTTTTTCGATCCAGTTTCGACTGTAGTCACTAAAATATAATCACGAAGCTAAAATATATCGTAAAAATTTAATATTTGTCGGCGTTGTCAGTATCCTGTTCGGTTTCAATCCGTTGTCGTTTAACGTTACACAGGTTTCTCTGTAAACCACCGTTCGCGCACTGTAAAGACGGATAGACGTTCCCAGGCACTCCAAAGGCCTGGTTAAGTTAATTAGCGTCGTAAACACTATTTATTATTCGTTAATCACTTGTTAATCACGGAATTAAGAGCCGTAAATCACGGGTTGTCACATTCTCCCCCTGTTACAGAAATTTCGTCCTCGAAATTTAGACTATGTTATCTCCCCAGAATTGTGTTGTTCGCAGGTAAGTCCGACTACTAACAAAGTGAATGATTGCGTAATCGAAACAAGACTTATTCGAATCATGTGAATTCAAGGACATTCCTTCACAATAGGAATCCCAACGGTTTAAAAATGTGTCTCAGTAATTGATGTCAAAGGAAACGAGACGTAATGATAC
>JARYGA010010184.1:0-42085 GCA_030545235.1 Helianthus tuberosus
ACAGTCCACCAACATAGACTTGATCCTCTCCAACACCTAGATGTAGTTTTCTACCTTCTCTGCAGAAATTAACGCATGAGCAACCGAAAATGACTGGTTTGTCGATGTCATACCTACAATCTGCACAAACGGAAGATTGTACAAGTTTTTTGTAGGTGGCGTCAATCATTAGCACATGCAAGAATGCACACCACATAGTAAAAGAAAGTTTATGGACAAAGAAGATATCTTCAACTGCGTTCATGGTCCCATTTTTGCGTATGTAATAAGTGAACTCTTTTTTGACAAGAAGGTTTTCGAGTTGTTGCATTGGAGATTCTCCGACCCTCTTTCCGGCATTGATCTTCTGAACAACATTGTGTATATCTTTTTGAATAATCTTTTTATTCGGGTTCTTTCTCATCAACGTACGCCAGATACTACGATTTGGAATATCTTGCTCTGCCAGCTGCTCAATCAGTCTTGTATCCTCCGAAGAAAGCCTTCTCACATACGCGTGACCCTCCAAGTTTTCAATAGGAGCGTGGTTGTGCCTCGGGTTCATCACCTCTATCCTCCAAACACTTCCCTTTGATTCTATAAACCCTATCAACTCAAATGGGCAACCTATTTTCTTGCTACCTGTTTTCCTCACTGTAGCTACACTCTTATACTCCTCGCCAAGACTGCATTGAAACCAAGCCTTGAAATTATTTCCCCTTTTATTCAATCTTTTAATCACAATAACGTAACCATTGTCCTTTCCTGTCTTATGTACCCAAGCCACCAACTCATCATGTAACGAAAAGGTCCGGTTTGTATCAAATGAAAATATAATTGGGTAAGAGCCTTCCTCATCGACTAATAGATCCTCCTACTCACCACCGTCTCCCTAGTCCAGATAGTCTTGCTGTACAAAGCTCTGCTCACCACCATAACCGTGGTCGGGATAGTTTAGCTGAACATATGGATAGTCAGCCTGAGGATATGGTTCACCTTCGTATCCGTAATTCGAATAGTCATGTTGTGCGTACGAGTCTTCCACAGGGATATTCAAGTCCAGCTGCACCGTATTGTCATGATAACGAATGCCAGAGACAACCTCCTTCTCCCTCATGTTGGACGGGATCGGTTTCTCGTACGAGTCAGAAATAGCGGTTCCCTCGTAAGAATCTGGAACAACTGACTCGTCAGAGTATTCACCAGAAAGGTAGTTGCTTAACCACGACATCGTATTTTGAAGAAACGCCACTAAAACAACAAAACACGGGTTTGTTTGAAACACTTTTGCAGTTTGGAATTTGAATGAAATGTTGAATGCATGGCCTGCCTTCTTAAAGAACCAAAAATTGGGACCTAAGTGACGCGCTTTGGCCAAAGTGCAACGCTTAGAGTTTATCATGACCTGTCTGACAACCTCGTACAGAATCAACCCTCGTATCAAGTCGTATCGAGGTCACGTCTGCTTTTGTATGGAAAAGAACCCTAAATGTCACGCTTTGGCCAAAGCGCGACACTTTGGGGGTGTAGAAATAAGAATGGGTGTGTGAATATTATGATCCTTTCAAAATTTAAAGTTTTTTTTTTATTCTTTTAGTTGCTGAGAGCAATTTTAAATTCGTAAAATCATAAAACTTAATTTTAAATTTGTAAAATCATAAAACTTTGATGACATTTATCATATGTAGGTTTCTCATTACAATTAATGTTAAACTATATTCTCACATAAAAATTATACCCTTATACGATTAGCAACTTAAGTTATGTCTTATTTTTTAAAAGTCACATCCTTTAGTTCATTTCACTTAACACACAATGATTTGCAAAAAGACACGATCTTTCAGTTATATTATATATATTATTTATATAATACAAAAACCAACATACACAAGATATGTGCCTCACACCGTTCCCTTGGTTAATTAATAAAGGCCCTGGTTGTCAAATAACAAAAAGACGCACCGTTCACAGGTGTTTGTGATTTAAGTCATGCCTTATCTTATAATTAGAAAAAAGATTTATTGAGTGTATCTAAATTCAGATTTGTAATACATGTGCTTTTCGTCTCATCTTTATAATTAAAAATCTGTATTCAATGTTATTTAGATTCATTTTATAATTCAGGTGCGTTTCTAAATGTTAACCCTCTCTAAGACCCTCCAATCGCCCTTCTCCCCCCAAACCCTTTTCTACTCCCCCAATCACCCATTGTAAATTAAGAACAAGTGTTACAATCTCCCTCCAAGGTAGGCCAGACCACCTCGGGCACGACCACGACCCCGGTCAGATGGTGCATAATACGACGGCTGTTGAGTGGTGTTTGGCGGTGGGGTGGAGGTGGTGGCAAGGGCTGTGGCAGCGGCTTATGAGCCCCGTGTGACTTGTCGCATTTTCTTTTGTTCTTCCATATTGAGGCGGGAGCGAACCTCATTGAAGTCGGGCAAGGGATCACGGTTTTGAAGAACAGTGGATATGTTGTCATACTGCTCGGTTAGACCGGTGAGAACTTTGATAACCAACATCCGGTCGTCAACCAGAGAACCAACACTCTGCAGTTGTTCGGCTAGATGTTTGGCATGTTGACAGTAATCGGCCATGGTGGAGAAATTCTCGAGGGATAGGTTAGCGAACTCTTGACCAAGAAAAATTGCCTAGTGTTTTTGTTATCACTGAACTCACTCTCAACAGCGAGCCATGCATCGTGAGCCGTCTGACCAGGTTTCGGGATAATATGTAGGAGGGGCGCGGAGATGGTGGCGTAAATCCACTGGAGCACAACGGCATCCAGTTGACTCCACAGGGCTTCGGCGGCACGAGCCGCAGCCTCGGCTTTGGCAACAGTCGTCAAGTCAGAAGAAGGAGTAGAGGGTTCAGTGGCTTTGGCAGTGGTCGGTTTGGGAGATAGGTGATCGAGCACCTCATAGATTTGACACTGAACCTTGAAAAGGGTTTTCCATGTAGTATAATGGGTTGAATCTTTTTCAAGAATGATGGGGACATGGGTTTTGATATTAGAAACAGTGAGGGCAGGGTGAAGTTTAGAGTCTATGAGGGTAGAAGTGAAAAAGATGGAGGCTGGAAAAGAATAGCCGTCTGCCGAGAACAGGGATCGACTGCGGTTAGGGTTTTAGAAAGAAGAGGATCGATGTAGGTATGATACCATGAAAGAGGTTGATTCAACTTGGTTATTTTCATTGATTGAATGACAATATATAGTACCAGGTTAATACAAACTAAATCTCCTATATTGGTGGAGATATCTATACATTAAATTACCAAATCAATTACTAAATATACAATATCTATCTATACTTTCTATAAAAGGAGAATCCTCAGTGAGATAAGGCTAGAGGGTATGGTGATGGTCCTCCCTTGGAGGATGATCCGCCACGTAGGCGCCACATCAAAATCCTCCCAAGGATGGTCCATCCTACAAAACTAGAGGGTATGGGAGAATGGTCCTAGTCTCCTAGATGATCCTACGTTTATGTTTTTATTTTTTTATTTTTTTAATCTTCTACTTTTGTTTAACATTTAACAAATAAATTAACAAAATATTTTCATTAATATTAAAAAACATTACCTAAACTTAAAAAAAAAAACATACACTAAAAAAACATAAACTTAAAAAAAATAAACTTAAAAAAAACATAAACTTAAAAAAATCCTAATATATTAAAAAAAGCTACTAGTCTTCGTTCTCCATGTCATCGTCTGGTTCGTTTTGAGCGTTGTTCCAAATGTACTCCACCAAGTCCGCTTATAGTTTATGATGTGTGTACTCGTTACATAGAGCGAACATGTTCAAATCTTGTTGTTCCCCACTAACTGGAACAAAATTTCCAGTAGACGCGTTTTCGTCGTACTCGCATATCGCTCTACTGTGACAACCCTCGTAATTCCATGTATCCGTACAATTTATTAATGATAATTAAAGTGCTTAATGATTGTGCTAAATTATTTAACTGCTCACTGATTACTGTGTTATACTTACATGTGCGTGTTAGCATACTAGTAGTATGCAGAAAACTTGACTAAATGACCCTGAATATTTTCCTATGTGTTAGGAATTAATTGTGTTACAAAAATATATGTATAAGACGCCTTACGGAACAATTAAACAACTTAATGGAACAGTATCCGACCGAACAACCGGACATTACCCGGGACACCAAATATTTGTCAAACACATTATTTAATTATTTTTGGCTTGTCATGATCCCCGTACACCATGACACCCACTAAAAACCTTATGACTAACACCTATGATCATATTACTTACATTCTAACTATCACTTACCATTTAGTTGAAAAATTGCAACAAGACCCCCCCCCCCCACCCAACCGAATTTTCGGTCCTATGTGGACCCACCACATCTTCACACCTTACTTCCTTGATTTAATCTTAATATTTTATGAGATTGCTTACTTATTGAAGTGGACATAATATGACAAGTAATCTTATAAGCATGGACCATATCCTACAAGAATCACTCCATATCATCTTCTACACTTCACCACTCCACCTCCCTCAACTCTCTCTCTCATTTTCGGTCACCCCCAAACCGAAACCATCACCACCACTTTACATCATCATCTTCTTAAATAACAAGTCCCATTCAAAGCTTGAAGTTGATCCATGGATGTTGCAAGTTGAAGGGCTTTCTAAGGAGCTTCTTTCACGTGCTTTTCACCATCATCTTCTCCATCTTCTTCACTAAGAATCATCCCTAGCTTTAAGCTAGTAGTAAGTTCCTTATGTCACCTTTGTCCATCTTGTTTCATGATTAAAAGATGTAATATGTTAAATCTACAAGAACACTAAAAAGGTTTAAACAAGAAGATGAAACATGATGTATTTATGTTAGTATGATGTTGTCTTGAGATGTTACTGATTTCTTGCTGATTACTTGTTAATATTGATTACTAGAAATGTTGTTGATCATTATGCATGTTAACGGAACCAATGTAACTCGTATTAGAATGTAAAAGCTGAAAAACAGAAAGCTATTTAGTGATTACAGCCAACTTCAGTTGGCTGTAACAGAACCTAAATTAAACAAAAAATGCATTTTCTGAAGTCTAGATTTATGTATTATGAAATACGGTTCTAATGGCACTGGAATCATAATTTTTGGACTCCGTTTACTATTTTTAAAGACCCTTTTAAAAACAGCAGCTGAAGCTGAGTTTTTGCTGCAGTAAATGGGTGATGTGTTTTTGGTCATAACTGGAAATCTATGACGAATCAACTCATGAAATTTGTACAGTAGATGAAAACTGATGTATTTGTAATTACCCCACTGGAATTTCGTAATTCGTACTTACGATAAATTTTTAATGAATTATTCCGTAGACTGCAGTCAGAAAAAGATAAATCTGAGTTCAGTGCGGAAAATGAATTTTTATAAAATATTAGTGATGAATTGGATCCCGAGATTTTTACACAATAATATTTGGATCGTTTAAGACCTTCTGTAAAAAGTTGGGAATTTTTGAAACAAGTTAACTATTTTATTAAAATCTTCGAAAACAGCCCAGTTTTGAATATAAAAGCTGAAATGACTTAAGTCGTAAATTGTGTGTCTAAATGTCGGGTATGTTATCTGTGAATGATATTACATGTTATATGTGTTATGTGCAATGTCGTATGTGTGCTTATGAACGGGATTAGATGGGAAGTTTATATGGGAATAATCCGTTAAAGTGATGCATGTTATGTGATAGACACGTGTAGGAACTTTGTGTTCTATTTGAAAACCACTAAATAACTAACTGGTAATTATACTAGGACGTGATTGACCGACCTTGACTGTTAGCTATTTTTGAGAGTCAAACCGAGCAACCGAGGTGAGTTCACACTCTTTCCAAGGCATGGGATTCCCAAGGGTTAGGAATGGGTTAATGATTTAAACGGTAACCACAACCATCCTCCGTGGGTAGGATGCCAAGATTACACACTGGACCAAACCTCTATCATGAAGTCCCTCATTTATATCGACTTAATCGTCGTGGCCTATGGCGAGCGGGTCATTAGTTAATAGCGCTATTAGGTTTAACAAACCTCACACCGTGCCAGTCGGAGGGGCGTGTACTAATGGACTATGGGCAAAAGGGTCAATGCTGATAGACATTGACTTAGGGCACCACTTACATTTTCGTAGTAGTCGATACGCACGGTCTAGTAACACATAGGAAGCCCCCACCAAACTAGGACATCAACATCAATTGATGTCCAATTGACGAACACGAATGTGTGAAATGGGATTTATTTAAAAGTAAAAAGAAAACTGAAACTCGTTTTCCTTGATAGCAGAAGTCGTTCGATTTGATGGTTCTGAACACTATATAGACTGCCAGATCAAAACCCTAATGTGTGAATATTAACTTAAAAAGCAAAAAAAAGGAAATCCTATTTATACGGGCCGCATACCATTATACGGCCCGTATAAAACAACTGTATACGTTGTATACGACCAACGTTTGTTAAAACATGGTGTATACGGCTGTATAAGGTTATACGACCCGTATATAATAACATCAACTGACAAAGTCTGCGTCCACATACTTTGTCAATTGACTTTATTATATACGGATCGTATAACCTTATACGACCCGTATATAAAATGTTAAAACAAGATTTTAAATTATTTGTAAAGACCACATGAAATCTCATAAACTAGAGTACGTAACTAAATGAGCCGGGCCCACAAAGAAGATATCGACTAAACAAATAAAATGTTCATATGCCTAACACGGTTATGTCCGGTTTCGACAAATCTGCATCAAACTATTGTATAAGGTTCAAATGAAAACCACTAGTTATTGTGAAAACTTGAAAACTAATTAAAAAGCCAAAAAAACATAGCAATTTTTTTTTTTTGCATACCAATTTTCTCAATTTTTTATATATAAAAAAAATGTAGTGCACATGTGTAATAATACACATGTCATGTGTATGTGTACTACAAAATATTTTTTTTTTGAAAAAAAGTTTTTTTATGTATAAAAAATAGCGATTTTTAATAAAAAAAATTTGTAAAAAAAAATTTGGTGTATTTTTAGGTTTTTTAGTTAGTTTTCGAGTTTTCACAATAAAAGTGGTTTTCATTTGAACCTTCCCCAGTTTCCCTTCACCTACATTAAATTATACATGTGTTTTAAATTATATTCTCTTTTTTAAGACTTGACACATATTCACCTACGTTAAATTATACATTTACTACTTATACATATTGGAGTTAGGGAATAGTGTCACGCACCTTGCCTGACACTTCCCTATTGGACCAACTCATTTTTTATTTAATTTTATTCCTATCTAAAAATTACCAACTCATTTTTTATTTAATTTTATTTCAAGCTTAAAATTATGGTTTCGTCCTTTGTTTAAAAATAATGATCTTGCCATCGTTTTACTTTTTTTTTCGTACAGTTTTATTTTGCTTGGTTGACTCAATGTAACTTTTATTGTGTCAAGCAGTTGTCTAAGACTCGCTCATTAGTCCTGACAAATTAGTATTTTACCTCCAGCTCAAAATTACAGACCTGTTATTGTTTTATTTTTTTTTAGCAAAAGTATGGTAGTGTTTTTGTTTAGTTGGTTGTCTCGGTGTATTTTTTTAGATCGTGTTATAAGTAGTATGTACAAGTAACCTGAATACATGCATACATGTTATGAAACTAAGAAATATTTGATTTAACGCCTCGCAACGGGGGCGGGCATAGGTGTAATTTTTATTCGTCCAGGCATGCCTGTTACATGCTCATTTGTACTGAAAAATTACAATTTTGCTCCTAGTTTAAAATTATAGTCTTTCTATCGTTTTAGTTTTTTTTTTTTTTTTTGTAAAAGTATGGTAGTGTTTTTGTTTTAATTGGTTGACTCGATGTAATTTTTTTTTAAATCGTGTTATGAGTAGTATGTGCAAGCAACCGAAACACAGACATACATGTTATGAGAGAAAAATATTCGGCTTATCGCGCCGCAACGCGGGCGGGGCAAAAACTAGTTGAACACAAAATCAAGTCCAAAAAACCAGTAGATAAAGAAAACAATGTGAACGATGATACATTCTCTTTGCTTGAAAATAAAAGTATCCGACTCTCAACGACAAAACAACCAAACAATCTATCAAACCTGAAGTTGAAAACACAAAATCTCGACACCAACCTCATCATTCTAGTTGCCTAACATTACTACATTAGCACTTGGTTTCTTCAAAGAAGTTATGTTTTTTTATCACTGAGCTATAACCTAAGTGACTATATTATTTAAATAATATAATAATTTTAATTTTAAATAAGATTTAATGTCCCATCTTTAAATCACTGAGCTATAACCTAAGTGACTATATTATTTAAATAATATAATAATTTTAATTTTAAATAAGATTTAATGTCCCATCTTTAAAATTGTTGCCTTAATATAGAAGAGTAATTTTAGTCGATTTGTAAGATCTTGATGATTTTTTTACGGATAAAATGACTTAAATTATGTATGGGTTAGGTTTTACTTATTAGACTGGACGGTATGGGGCTTGGTTTGGGCTCGGCCTGGCCTGGCCCGTCGCAGACCCCAACACCATTCCTCTCAATGGAACCGAGTTGGTCATCCTCTCAATTTTCTGTCAACGCTTTTGCGGGTTTTCAACAATCACCGAAAGCTTTCTCGCAAATGCAACAAATGCAATCGTTACAAAACATGATGATGCGAAACCCGTTCAACATGCAAGTTCAATCTAAACAACCACAACCCGTTGAATTTTCTCAACCACCACAACTCGTTGAAGACGACATTGAAATCGTTCTGGAGACGCAACCGCAATCTTATAAACGTAAAAAAGGAAAGCAAGTGGCGGTTGACCAAAATCAACCTTCGAAAGCAAAGGCAAAACCGTGGACGAGGGTCATGAAACGCCCAACTTTTTAAGTTCGAATATTAACATAAACTTCATACCAATTTTTAGAAAAATTTTGACATGACCCCTTCGTATAGAAGACGATTTCTTGCTTTTTAACATAATCATTCAAAATACATTCTACGACACTTTCAAAATATGCTAAAAATTATAACCTTACACATTTCATCAAAACATTAAATCCGAACTATTCAAAATAAAGTTTAAACTTCAAACAACTACGATCATCCTAGTTACTAGTTAAACATTTACTACACAAAATGGTATTTTGACCCATTCAAAATAAGCAACTTGAACCGGAAGCACATAAAAGTCGACATTGTGTGTGTTCGGTCCGAGCGCGCCGCAATCAAGCATGAGACTTACCTATCATTCAAACAACAAAAATATTTGTTAGTTCGTAATACATAAACAATTCGAATCCTTTAATTACCTAAGATTATTCGACCGGTTAACATGACATGTTACTTTATTAACATCCTTACTTCCATTCGGAAACATCCAACATACCACTTTCCGACTCATTTGTAATGAATCGTTATATACCATACATTTCAACATACTTACATCATTTGACCCATTATGAACAAGTCAATTCCTAAGCATTCCAACAAGCATTCTACTCATCATTCCAACCCATTTAGACGGGTCATTTCATATTCACTACAACATCATCTTTTGAACATTTCTCAAATAAGCTTTTTGTATCTAATCAATCCTGATCCATAATGAGAATTTACACTAAATCCATGGTACCAAATACTATCATTCATAAATCTACATATAGAGTAAATGAAGTTCATATGAACTTACCGTGATCTTGTGACGATTGCGACTTTACGTGACTCACGCCCTCTTCTTTCTTCGTACCTATATGCCATAACTTTACACTTAGCTTTTGTATACTTTACATCACTTATGCATTTCATTCATTGATCATGGCGTTATACGACTAAGCATACATTCATTTTCATTCAATAACATCATTTTATCAAAATTCCATATCATAGCACAACTAAATCATTCTATGGCATTTCTTCGAACAACTGGCGTGCATACTAACTAATGAGCATAGAGTACAAGTACTTAAAGCATGTTTTTCTCCATAGTTCACTCATTGATTAACATAGCATTTCCTAACTTCACAATTTGCCATTATGAGCATATACACATTGTTCTAAATCACCTATTCATCATAATATCATCACCATTAATCTAATAAACATATAGAATTTCACAATATTCAAGTCATTCATGGCATATAAGTGGGTTTTCCCCCAATTCATCATCATATTCAAAATTTAACATATCTTGATGTCTACACAACCGTAGCAACCATTATTCATACTAGATTTTGCATTGCATTCATGAATTACACTAAACCCACTAAATCAAACATCACCAAATCATGAAATTAAACTTACTTGAGGTCAAGAACACTTAGATAATCGAAGTTCCTGGCTCATGCATTCGATTACTCACTGATTTCACTTTCAATTTGATAGAAATTTCAGATGTTAGGGTTTGGAAAGGGAAGGCTTTCCCCTGGTCTTCTCACGATCGCACACCAGACCAAATTCTGGTCTTTTTTTTATCAAGTTTCATTACATATTTACACATCTAGTCCCTCATCTATTAGATCATATTCACTTTATTAATTCACATTCTAACTTGGTCATCTTTCTTTTACTAACTTTTATTATGACATAATTCTATACATTTCCATTTTAATTATTAGAACATCACTACACATTATACTTTTATGACATACGAAAATTTGGGGTGTTACAGATCGAGGATGAGGCCTTAGCGAAGGCGTATATTAGCACATCCAAACACCCCGTTGTCGGTATGTAAAATTAAATATATCTTACAGTAAAAATATAGGTAACAACCAAACCAGCGATAGGTTTTGGAAAACGACATTATCAAAGTTCCTTGCCATCATGGAACAAGGACATTATCATGATGTCAACTCGATCTCTTCGAAGTGGCGAAAGATGAATCCGATCGTGAACCGGTTTGCGTCGATATATAATAACTTATATACAAGTCATCGCCGTAGTGGGATGAGTGATGAAGATGTTTTCAAAGCGGCGATGGATAAATACGAAACGACACATAAATCCACTTTCCCACACCTACGGGCTTGGGAAGTTTTACGAACGTCCAACAAGTGGGCGCCGGTTCCAAATGAGGTTGAGATGGCTAAATGATAAAAAATCTCGGAGACCGGTAACGCATGATGTCAAATTAATATAAACGACGAGCCCGAATTTGACGAATAAGAGTACGCGGTACAAGAGGAGGAACATCCCACGGGCCAGGACAAATCAAAAAAGGAGGCGGCTACAAAAAAAACAAGCCACAACGGGGGGCGGTTCCAAGATGAACGCTTTTATGGCCCAATTCAAAGCGTACACGGAGGTCACGACCCAAAAGGCAAAGGCGAAAGAACGCGTGGCGGAAGAAAAGGTTCGGTTGAACAAAGAAAAAACGAACTAAAAGAATGGGATATAATGACAGCCGATGTAGAAAATAATCCCGAAAAAAAAACGTGCTACTTTGAAAAAAATGCAAGAAAGAATCAAGAAAAAGTGGGGTAGTTCTTAGGATTTTTACTTTTTTAGGTTATGTTTTTTAACTTACGTAATGTTTGGTTTTTTAATATTAATGAATTAATTTGTATATCTTATTTAATAAATGTTAAAAAGTTGTCACACCCTCAAAATCCACAAGCGGAGTATTACCGCGAGGCGTGTGACTGACCAGGATCATACCACCAATCATAATAAACATTAAGTAAAGTAAAGTAAAACCATTGCAAACCAAATGTTTAAAGTTCACCAAACCAAAGTCCAAAACTAAATTTAAAAGTCAGCGGAAGCATAAGATCAAAAACCAAAGTATAAGTTTAACGTTTCATAAATTTATCATGAACACACAACGGTTCATATCCCACAACGACTCCTTCCCCATGCAAACTCCAGCAAATAACCTAACGACCTGTAAAGCATGTGGTAACGTGTCAACAAAAGGTTGGCGAGTTCACAGTTGGTTGTCTGTTTTAATGTTGTTCCAAAAACCATAAGTTGTTAAGTTGTTTCGAAAACCAAAAGTTATCCAGTTCCATGTTTCCATAACCATATACCGTGGGGGCTACCTGTGTTGTAAACCACTAGACCCGTTACCATATCGACTACTGACTTAAGTCATGTTTATGTGCCCTGCGTCAATGTCTATCATCATTGACAAGTTCCCAAGTACATTAGTCCACTCCCGTCTTCTGCGGCACGGTGTGAGGCTTGTCAGACCTAATAGCGCTATTTAACTAATGACATGTTCGCCAATGGCTCGGCGATTAAGTCGATATAAAAATGAGGGACTTCATGTTAGAGTTTTGTCTAGTAAGTTTAAGGTTGTGGTACCCAAGGAGGACGGAGGTACGTACTCTACCTAAGGAGGATACGAAGGTTGCATCCCACCGAAGGGGGATTGTTGTTAATTAACCCATTCCCAAACCACCGGGAATCCTTATTTAACACATTCCCAAACCACCGGGAATCTCATGCTTTGTAGAAAAGTGTGAACTCACCTTTGGTTGCTCGGTTGGACTCTTAAAAATAGCTAACAGTCAAGGAATCTTGGAGCTTTAAATTATTTTTCTGACTTTTGAAGCATTTTTAAGCAGAAATAACTTAAAACAGTGTTGTAAAACTTATTTTTAACAAGATTCTTTGAATAAAAATCTAGTAAATAGCTCAATAAAGCTTGAACCATGGTTATTTCAAGCTCTAATGGAGGTGCTTGAGGTAAAAATGAAGAAGAAGGCAATGGACAAAAGTAGAAAAGATAAGATGGTTGTTGAGAACCTTCTTTAGAATATACCTAGGATGGTATGTGTGAAGATCCCACCAAATCTCTACCTTTGGAATGGTCCAAATGTGCAGGAATCTTTGCTGCATTTATAGAAAACGACAGCACTCTGGACACGGCCCCATGTCGGATGGACACGGCCCCGTGTGCAGACAAGATTCTGACACTTTTTGTCTGTATTCTGACCGAAAGTCAGATGGGAATCTTTTGGTGGACACGGGGGCGTGCTGACCTGGACACGGCCCCGTGTCTAGAGGCTGTTTATGAAGTTTTGTCTAATTTTAAGGAATTTATCCGGATCGGGTGGTTCCTTACTGGACGGAACAACACCGAAGTGCCTGAGATACCTAGTTTGCCCTAGATTAAGACGAGAACGCAAGAGGTTATCGGAAAGGGTGATTCCTATGCTAAATGTAGGTGGACAAGTCCAACCCTTATCCGGGCTCTCGTTAAAGAAGGTGTATGTCGAATCGCTTAGGTCTATGTATGCATCGACGGAAGTCGATGGGGAGTCCTTCATGGCACAATCGACACAGGGACGACTATCGCTCAAGTCTTCGCAAGAGTTAGAGGTGATTTCGGGAGCGACGATGTTGTTTTTATCCGAATGTGATCTCAATAATTCTTCTTGGATGTCGTCTTGAGATGAATTAGTTATGTCCATCTCAAGTTCTTTTATCCATCGGAGAATTAGTTCTTCTAGCTGAAAGAATTCTTCAAGAAGCATTTCATCTAGAAGGGACGATTGAGAGCATTCGAGGGAGAGATAGTGATTATTTTTTACTTTCGCCCCTCTTAAGGCTACAGGAAAACAATGGGTCTATATAGTGGGGAGTATAATTTAAAAAGTAACATTTTAACTCTTCATGATTTCCACCACATAATTGACACCACGTAACATAAGAGGAGTGAAAGTAAAAATTATCAGTATCACTCATGATGGTGTCAGAAATTACCAGCCGTCGGGATCTTACGACTCTGTTTACAGTATCTGAAGCTTGGGCACGGGGCGTGTTCAGTGGGCACGGCCCCGTGTTCAGCTGCTGTCTGACTTAAAACAGGATTGCCAGTACCAAAGATTGGGCACGGGGCCGTGTTCAGCGGACACGGCCCGTGCTGAGCTCTGCAGAAGCTGAAAATTTAAGAAAAATCCTAAAAAAACAGAAAAATAAGAAAAACGATTAGGCCATTGATTCCTAACTTTCTTAAAATCCTTGTGTCCCCGGCAACGGCGCCAAAAACTTGATGTGTACGTGTCATATATAGTTTTTAATGTATATTTTAAGCCCTTTTTAACACTTTGGTCAAGTTTTAAATTTATAAAACACGATATTTACTAACACTAAACACACATATGGGCAAGTGCACCCATCGTGAGCGTAGTATAGCATTGGTAAGATACCGAGGTCGTCCAAGGACACAAGAGCTTTTAGTACCGGTTTATCCTCAACGTCTAATCAAATCAAAAATTTAGAAAAAGGTTTAAATATGAAAATAAAAACTAAAAATGCTGAAAATAAAAAGAAAACAGATAGACAAGATGAATCACTTGGATCCGACTCGCCTTTAGTGTAACCTTTGACGTTTTCCGCACTTTTGCACTTTTTAAGAGATTATCTTAGTTATAGTAGTAGGCCCCTCTTTTGAAGGTGACGTTACCCTCAACCCAGTAGTTTGAGTCTGCAATGATACAATCCTAAAGGGTTGGATTATTGGAAGATAATTAATTAAGTTATTAATGTGTAATGTGGTAGGCCCCTCTTTTGAAGGTGACGTTACCCTCGGCTAAGTGGTTTGAGTCAGCAGGGATACAATCCCAAGTAGCCGGGTTAATGTATTAATAGTAGTTTACATATGAAGGGATCAAGCCATTCGCACCCCCGCCATCCAATACCAGTGGGTATTGAAGGAGGTCCTAGTAAGCTTGACCCAGGTCCTTGCAGGATCTATACACTGAACAAGGCAAGAACCTTACCAAACCATTCCCTTAACCCCGACCAGGTAGCCAACATATCTCCATATAGATTGTGGAGATATGAATGGTGTAAATCTTTTATTTTATATAGACAGTAAAATAACGCCAAGACACCACGGAGAAATGATAAGGAAGTTTCACCTTCAACATAAGAAACTAGTTATTAAAGTCATTAATACAAAACCAAATAAAAAGTGCGAAAAGATTAAAAAACAAAAGTATTACACTAAATGCTTATCTTCACCAAGTGATGTAAGAGACTTAGGCAAACATGGCCTTTGATTGTCAAGAACTCTTACTATCAATCTGGGATCCCGAGACTACTACACACACTCTATGATGGATGATGGATGATGGTGGTGGATGTGGGTGTGGGTGTTGTGATGGTGGTGGAGTGTGGGTGAAGTGGGAAAGAGGTGGTTTGTTAAGGGATGCCTTTGAAGTGAACCAAGCACCCCTATTTATAGCCTGCACAGATGCCCGGACACGGCCCCATGTCCATTGGGCACGTCCCCGTGTCCATCCACTTTCTCTTTCTTCATTAATTGCAGTTTGTCTGCATTAGTTGACCACGCCCCCGTGTCCGCTGGGCACGACCCCGTGTGCAGAAGCGTATCTGTACTATCAAGATTTGCTTGGATTATGTGAATCTTAGTGTTGACCATGGCCCCGTGTCCGCTGGGCACGCCCCTGTGTTGGGAAATAGAAGCTTCTACAACTTTGTGTTTTCTGCAGACACTTGGGCACGCCCCCGTGTCCGATGGGCACGGGGCGTGTTCAGCCTTCTGATGTCTTGTTTTTGCTTGGGAAGATGCTGTCGAGGGGTCGGGCATGCCACGTTTATTCCTTTTCTTGTATTATTGTTATATTTGGCTGTATTTTTGCTTCTTTTGCTTCTTGGGTTAAAGGTAGGTGGTTTTGGGTTAGTGGTTAGTAGAAAAGGGCTAAAGGCATAAAAAGCGTCGGTTTTCGTAAAACATTTTGTTTTTGTGACTTTTTATTTTAATGAAGCATTTTTCAAAAAAAGTTTCTTTTGATGAACTTGTTTGTTTATTGCTTGACTTCATCATTTTTTTTTTATAAGGAATGTCACAAGAAAACCGAGTTTTTTACTAAAATAAAGGGTTTAAAATGAAAAAGGGTTTTGGTGGGTAAAGGGTGTTTGTTTTGTGGGTTTAGAAATGAAAAGGTTTAGGATCAAAGGGGTTAACTAGGGGGATTTTGGGTAAGGGGTAAAAAAAAATAATGGTGTTGAAATAAAAAGGGTTTGTCCTAATGCCTCCATCATTTACTTGCTTGGGTTTAAGTTGGTAAGGACCGGGAATGTATCGTCATGGCAAGTTCTAGAGTCGTAAGAAACCAAGCGGCTATTCACACAAGAAACGAAAAATGAGCATTTAGTTTAAAGATGTGTATTTGTATGCTCAATAAAGGCTCAAAACTCACTTTTTGTGGGAATGAGTTTTTAATGTGATCAAGTATATATAATCAAATTTTAACTAGATTTGTCATGCCGTTTCATAATTTTTTTATGTTGGTTCTTTTTATCACGATGCTATCGGTTGTAAATTTGTAAAAATATAACCTTTTTAGAACTTCTTATCCCCAATTTAAACCAAGACAAAAAAAAAATGAAAAGTTTTTGAAAAAATTTGGGGTGTTTAGCGGTTCCAATAGAGTTTTGTGTAAGGCTTGTAATTAGGACTTGCAAAATTCAAGGTTTTAGCATCCCCCCACACTTAAATTACACATTGTCCTCAATGTGACCAAAAAATAAGTTTTTAGGTTGTTTGAATGTCTAAAAGGTGTGTTAAAAGTAAAAAAATTATGTTACTGGGCAGCTGGACACGGGTCGTGGTGTCCGGGCATGTCCCCGTGTTCAGACTGCCAGTAACAGAAAGTAACAAAATGTAACAGAAGGCTGGGCACGGGGGCGTGTTCAGTGAACACGCCCCGTGTCCAGATACCTAAACTGGGCGTTTTTCTACAGAGCCAACACGGCCCCGTGCTAAACTTGCTGTAATGAAGAAAAATTGTCAGGAGGCTCTGTTTTTATGCATGGGGCGTTGGTTCAAGTCTCCCTTAGTTTCCTTCACCATCCAAGTGTGTTTTATTCATTACAACATCATCCAAACACCAAATAATTTTAAAAACCATCATTCATTAAAGAGAGGATTACATTAAGTCCTAGAAAAATAAAGAAGAATAGAAAGCTAGAAATTACCTAGGATAGTTAGGTCAAGTGATACATGAAGTATTCCTAACGAGTTCTACCCTTATTATAGGAATATAGGTATTGTCGAACTCGGAGCCGAGAAGTGTCTCCTAGATGTCGTTGAGCCATTCCTCTATCTCTTTTGGGAGAAAGAAGGCGGGCTCATTTTCCTCAACATCCTGTGGAGGAGGAGCGGTGGTGACCGGGACCCCGGGGAGTATGTCTCGAGGGGGGTCTACATGCACGCCGTACCACTCGGCCGGTATGATAACTTCTGGTACCACATTCCATGCCCTTTGTGTAACGATTGGTACCAAAGGAGGAGAAGCGAGGAAATTCAACCTTTGATGCAAAAGGTTGACCTCCTTAAGACACCCTTCTAGACCCACCGATAAATGATTGATACGGTCGACCAGAGCTTCCTCAACCCCCGTCATTTCGTCTATGGCCTCTCTCAAGGCATAGACATAATTGACGAGAGAGTCTTCTACCGATGACCTTCTCCTTTGTCGGTTTTTTCTCGAGTGTGATGATGATGTTCCACTGTTTCTGCTCGACATTCTAAGAAAACAAACCGAAAAGAATTCATTTTAGAGAAACAGTACCTCGAACACGGCCCCGTGTTCATCTTTCTACAGATTTTTGAAACAAGGAATCTTGGAGCTTTAAATTATTTTTCTGACTTTTGAAGCATTTTTAAGCAGAAATAACTTAAAACAGTGTTGTAAAACTTATTTTTAACAAGATTCTTTGAATAAAAATCTAGCAAATAGCTCAATAAAGCTTGAACCATGGTGATTTCAAGCTCTAATGGAGGTGCTTGAGGTAAAAATGAAGAAGAAGGCAATGGACAAAAGTAGAAAAGATAAGATGGTTGTTGAGAACCTTCTTTAGAATATACCTAGGATGGTATGTGTGAAGATCCCACCAAATGTCTGTCTTTGGAATGGTCCAAATGTGCAGGAATCTTTGCTGCATTTATAGAAAACGACAGCACTCTAGACACGGCCCCGTGTCGGATGGACACGGCCCCGTGTGTAGACAAGATTCTGACACTTTTTGTCTGTATTCTGACCGAAAGTCAGATGGGAATCTTTTGGTGGACACGGGGGCGTGCTGACCTTGACACGGTGATGTGGGGTAAAGTGTTATATATATTAGGTGTATATTTTAAGCCCCTTTAACACTTATTTTAGCCAAGTTTTAAATTTATAAAACACGATGTTTTACTAACACTAAACACACATATGGGCAAGTGCACCCATCGTGAGCGTAGTATAGCGTTGGTAAGATACCGAGGTCGTTCAAGGACACAAGAGCTTTTAGTACCGGTTTATCCTCAACGTCTAACCAAGAGAAAAAGTTTAGAAAAATGTTTTAAGCTAAGAAAAATAAAAACTAACTAAAATGCTGAAAAATAAAATAAAATAAAAAACAGATCGACAAGATGAATCACTTGGTTCCGACTCGTATCTAGTATAACCTTTGATTATTTCCGCACTTTTGCACATAATTAAGAGATTATCTTAGTTATTGTAGTAGGCCCCTCTTTTGAAGGTGACGTTACCCTCACCCCAGTAGTTTGAGTCAGCAAGGATACAATCCTAAAAGGGTGGATTATTGGAAGATAATGAATTAAGTTATTAATGCAGTATTGTGGTAGGCCCCGCTTTTGGCGGTGACGTTACCCTCGGCTAAGTAGTCTGAGTTAGCAGGGATACAGTCCTAAATAGCCGGGTTATAGTATTAATAGTAGTTAACTTATGAGGGGATCAAAGAGTTTGGACCCCCGCCATCCAATACCGTGAAGTATTGAAGGATGTCCTACTAAATTTGACCCAGGTCCATTGCAGGACCTCTAAACGCTGAACAATGGCAAGACCTTTACCAAACCGTTCCCTTAACCCCCGACCAGGTAGCCAACATACCTCCATATAGACCGTGGAGATATGAATGGTGAAAATCTTTTATTTTATATAGACAGTAAAATAATGCCAAGACACCACGGACAAACGATAAGGAAAGATCACCTTCAACATAAGTAACTAGTTATTAAAGTCATTAATACAAAACCAAATAAAAAGTGCAAAAGATTAGAAATAAAAAGTATTATACAAGACACTTTGTCTTCACCAAGTGATGTAAGAGACTTAGGCAAACATGGCCTTGTTTGTCAAGAACTCTTACGATCAATCTTGGATCCCGAGACGACTCACACACTCTATGATGGACAATGGATGATGGTGGTGGATGATGGTGTTGTGATGGTGGTGGGTGGTGGATGAAGTGTGAGAGAGGTGGTGTGCCAAGGGATGAGTTGAAATGAAACCAAGCACTCCTATTTATAGGCTGAACAGAAGGCTGGGCACGGCCCCGTGCCTGTCTGACACTCTCTCTCTTCATTAATTGTAATTCGCAATTACAATTAATGCGCCTGCTGTACTTTCGGCACGCCCCCGTGTTCACTGGGCACGGCCCCGTGGTGGGCAATAGAAGCTTCTATAGGTTTGTCTTTTCTGCTGCTTCTTGGGCACGGCCCCGTGCTGGCTGGGCACGGCCCGTGTTCAGTCTTCTGCCTTCTCTATTTTGCTTGGGAAGATGCCGTTGAGGGGTCGGGCAATCCACTTATGTTCCTTTTCTTGTATTTATGTTGGATTTAGCTGTCTTTTTGCTTCTTTTGTGTTTTTGAGCTCATTTAATCCTGAAAATACAAAAGGAAGACAAAAACACTCTTTTTCCAATATTAGTACTTAAAAAGGGTTAGTTTTATGCCTTATTTGATGTAATTTATATGTTTCATTTTACACACATCACACGGCCCCGTGTCTAGAGGCTGTTTATGATGTTTTGTCTAATTTTAAGGAATTTATCCGGATCGGGTGGTTCCTTACTGGACGGAACAACACCGAAGTGCCTGAGATACCTAGTTTGCCCTAGATTAAGACGAGAACGCAAGAGGTTATCGGAAAGGGTGATTCCTATGCTAAATGTAGGTGGACAAGTCCAACCCTTATCCGGGCTCTCATTAAAGAAGGTGTATGTCGAATCGCTCAGGTCTATGTATCCATCGACGGAAGTCGATGGGGAGTTCTTCACGGCACAATCGACACAGGGATGACTATCGCTCAAGTCTTCGCAAGAGTTAGAGGTGATTTCGGGAGCGACGATATTGTTTTTATCCGAATGCGATCTCAATAATTCTTCTTGGATGTCGTCTTGAGATGAATTAGTTATGTCCATCTCAAGTTCTTTTATCCATCAGAGAATTAGTTCTTCTAGCTGAAAGAATTCTTCAAGAAGCATTTCATCTAGAAGGGATGATTGAGAGCATTCGAGGGAGAGATAAGGATTATTTTTTACTTTTGCCCCTCTTAAGGCTACAGGAAAACAATGGGTCTATATAGTGGGAAGTATAATTTAAAAAGTAACATTTTAACTCTTCATGATTTCCACCACATAATTGACACCACGTACCATAAGATGAGTGAAAGTAAAAATTATCAGTATCACTCATGATGGTGTCAGAAATTACCAGCCGTCAGGTTCTTACGGCTCTGTTTACAGTATCTGGAGCTTGGGCACGAGGCGTGTTCAGTGGGCACGGCCCCGTGTTCAGCTACTGTCTGACTTAAAACAGGATTGCCAGTACCAAAGTTGGGCACGGGGCGGTGTTCAGCGGGCACGGCCCGTGCTGAGCTTTGCAGAAGCTGAAAATTTAAGAAAAATCCTAAAAAAAACAGAAAAATAAGAAAAACGATTAGGCCGTTGATTCCTAACTTTCTTAAAATCCTTGTCTCCCCGGCAACGGCGCCAAAAACTTGATGTGTGTGTGTGTCATATATAGTTTTTAATGTATATTTTAAGCCCTTTTTAACACTTTAGTCAAGTTTTAAATTTATAAAACACGATATTTACTTACACTAAACACACATATGGGCAAGTGCACCCATCGTGAGCGTAGTATAGCGTTGGTAAGATACCGAGGTCGTCCAAGGACACAAGAGCTTTTAGAACCGGTTTATCCTCATCGTCTAATCAAATCAAAAATTTAGAAAAATGTTTAAATATGAAAATAAAAACTAAAAATGCTGAAAATAAAAATAAAACAGATAGACAAGATGAATCACTTGGACCCGACTCGCCTTTAGTGTAACCTTTGATGTTTTCCGCACTTTTGCACTTTTTAAGAGATTATCTTTGTTATAGTAGTAGGCCCCTCTTTTGAAGGTGACGTTACCCTCAACCCAGTAGTTTGAGTCAGCAAGGATAGAATCCTAAAGGGTTGGGTTATTGGAAGATAATTATTTAAGTTATTAATGCGTAATGTGGTTGGCCCCTCTTTTGAAGGTGACGTTACCCTCGGCTAAGTGGTTTGAGTCAGCAGGGATACAATCCCAAGTAGCCGGGTTAATGTATTAATAGTAGTTTACATATGAGGGGATCAAGCCATTTGCACCCCCGCCATCCAAAACCAGTGGGTATTGAAGGAGGTCCTAGTATGTCACACCCCCAAAATACCACCTAGGGAATGTCCCTGTTAGGCGTGTGACGTACCAACAACGAGCCACTAATTACATTGAACCCATACAAGTTTCAAAATGAAATCCTCAATTATTAATGAAAATACCAATAACGAGTTTAAATGAAAACCAACATGTTCAGCGGAAGCAAATGGTAAACCAAAGTTAAACTGTTTCAAAACCAATGTATAAAATCAATAAGTCAATCACATGAATCCCTCAGTCGACCCATGACCACTCCAGCTACTCCAGACAGCAAGTTCCAAATCCAAGACGTCTAACGACCTGCGAGCATGCAACAAGCGTATCAGACAATGCTGGTGAGTTCATAGTTTTACGAAAACGTTGGTTACCAAGTGTTTAGTTAATCCATTGAATTTAATGTTGATAATACCTGAATACAAGACGACTCCTGATTTACATTGCCCTTTCTCCAATGCTCCTATCAAAGCATTGGTCATGACTAGGTCATTAGTTCACACCCGTCCTCTCAGGTACGGGGTGAGGGTGCCAAACCTAAGTAGCGCTACTAACTAATACCTTGTTACCTCTCAGGTAACCAAACAACACGGAGGGACTTTAATGGTGATAGGATGAGTATATTATCCAACATTCCAGATTTACCCAAAAGACATATTCCTCTCAGGAATACCCATGATTTACCCAAAACCAATCCCTCTCAGGGATTCCCAAAGACTGTCCCAACCACCGGGACGCATGCTCAAGAGAGATGAACTCACCTTTGGTTTGCTCGGTATATTATGTAAGATTACTCGTTCCCCGTTGGTCACCCAAACCCTAGTGTGGTTACCAGTTATAATCAGTTCCACATTCATTTAACATGCCACGCTAATAGTGCTTTAACAATAAACAAGTGGTACAAATTGTATCAACTAGTCAGCATAATCCATGTCTTACAAAAGCATTTGCCGTTTTACGTCACTCAAACTATTGCATGTATCCAATCATGAACATTATTCAACACATAGTAAATATTCACATAATAACTCATTCATCACACAGACCCCTGGTTCGGGCACCCGTTACACAACCTAACGGCCCACTAACATGTTCTTCATTCGAGTGCATGTGGGTGTGCGGCCCATGTCACATAGTCCAACAAGAAGGTACACAATCCAATAACATGAAAGCCCAAGGGTGTCTAAAGCCCTATGGGCCGTGAGGCCACAAGAAAGATATTCGGCTTAACCCAACAGTGTGCAACCGAAGAGGTTATGCGGCCCAACATCATTAATTCGTTTAGGAAGTGGCCCAAATCCAACAATTCAATTCAAGTGTGTGCGTGTGTGTCCAACAGTTTGTATGCGGCCCATATAATTACACAACTTTTCAGCATCAAGTTTACCCAAACATGTTCTCCCATAATCACAATTATTTTTCCTAACTTCACATACCCTAATCCTCAATGATAATTAATAATTACAGAATCATAGTGTTGTTTTCCTTTACATCAAACCATCCTAAGTTACAATTTAGATCAACATATATATCAACCAACACTAATGGAGTTTAACATTAAAAACATCATTTAGACATAACAATCACACACTAAACTAGTCATGAAATTGTAACATACCCTTACGGATTACCGATTAACATTACTAGCAATTTCCTTCCTATAAAATCAGATCATAATCATAGATTAATCGTGTGCAACTCACTTATATCAAACCATATCATCCATTCAACATCACCAAAACCTATACTCAACTATATTATACTTCACAAACCAATATTATGATCACAATCTACTTGTGGGTATGTAACAGAATCATAACAACAACTATCGAGTTCATTAGCACATTTAATAGTATGTACCCTAAACATTAACATGCAAGAACATAGCATAACTTTCTCATGTTTACGATCAAACATATAATACATATAAACACATCCATCAATTAAAGGTTAGCATGAACGTGTACCTACTACCCAAAAGGTTTTGATCCACCAGCTGATGATTCGAAGGGGGGGTTCTCCTGCCGTCGCAAATCAGGTGAGAAAGAATAGGGTTTGTTGTTGTAGTTTTGAGATTAATAAAGTGTTTACGTACATAAGCCTATATGAGGGTAACAACTACATCAAGTGGGCCGATCAACAAATTTACTTCGGGCTACACACTTTGGGCCGAGCTAATTAAGACACACACAAAGAAAAATCAAAGCACACTAAGGACTAGTTGGGCTCATGAGATCTATTTGGGCTGATATGGTGAGTGTTTGTAAGGTATACTTATAAAGCCCAAGATATACGCGGCCCAATCAAATTCCAATAAGGGATTTAATCGGGTTATCAAACGTTTAGGTTTAACGGAGTTGAGATCACAAGATTACACGTCACTAACCTTGAAAGTTCAGGTTGTCACATCATCCCCAACTTGAAAGAAATTTCGTCCCGAAATTTGACAAGTAAGCACCGAGGAGTGAAGTGAGAAATCAAGATAGTTGCGGATTTTCCTCAGGTGCCACATAGTAAGCTTGAGCCAGATCCTTGCAGGATCTATACACCGAACAAGGCAAGAACCTTACCAACCCATTCCCTTAACCCCCAACCAGGTAGCCAACATATCTCCATATAGACCATAGAGATATGAATGGTGTAAATCTTTTATTTTATATAGACAGTAAAATAACGCCAAGACACCACGGACAAATGATAAGGAAGTTTCACCTTCAACATAAGAAACTAGTTATTAAAGTCATTAATACAAAACCAAATAAAAAGTGCGAAAAGATTAAAAACAAAAGTATTACACTAAATGCTTGTCTTCACCAAGTGATGTAAGAGACTTAGGCAAACATGGCCATTGATTGTCAAGAACTCTTACTATCAATCTTGGATCCCAAGACTACTACACACACTCTATGATGGATGATGGATGATGGATGATGGTGGTGGATGTGGGTGTTGTGATGGTGGTGGAGTGTGGGTGAAGTGGGAGAGAGGTGGTTTGTCAAGGGATGCCTTTGAAGTGAACCAAGCACCCCTATTTATAGCCTGCACAGAAGACCGGACACGGCCCCGTGTCCATTGGGCACGGCCCCGTGTCCATCCACTTTCTCTTTCTTCATTAATTGTAGTTTGTCTGCATTAGTTGACCACGCCCCCGTGTCCGCTGGGCACGACCCCGTGTGCAGAATCGTATCTGTGCTATCAAGATTTGCTTGGATTCTGTGAATCTTAGCGTTGACCACGGCCCCGTGTCCGCTGGGCACGCCCCTGTGTTGGGAAATAGAAGCTTCTACAACTTTGTGTTTTCTGCAGACACTTGGGCACGCCCCCGTGTCTGATGGGCACGGGGCGTGTTCAGCCTTCTGATGCCTTGTTTTTGCTTGGGAAGATGCTGTCGAGGGGTCGGGCATGCCACGTTTATTCCTTTTCTTGTATTATTGTTAGATTTGGCTGTATTTTTGCTTCTTTTGTTCATTTAAGCTCATTTAACCCTGAAGATACAAAAGGAAGACAAAAGTACACTTTTTCCAACATTAGTACTAAAAAGGGTTAGTTTTATGCCTCATTTGATGTAATTTATATGTTGCATTTTACACACATCAACATGCACTCACTTTGACAGTTCACGCCCATATATGCATTCCATCTATAACTACTCAAGAGCAAGCACACGATACTTCAAATAACACTTTCATTGACATATAATAAGTTGGACCATTATCAGATAGCATAACCGACATTTTGACACGCAAATCACTACTTATATCGTTTCAGCTTAAACACCCAAAACTTGGCTATTTTCGGGTATTTTAATAAAATAGTTAACTTATTCCAAAATTTCCTAAAATCTTACTGAATGTTGTAAACAGTCCATATATCATTGTGTGAAAATCTCGGGACTTAATTCATTACCAATTATTTTATAAAAATCATTTACCGGGATGCAATCAGATTCATCACTTTCTGACTGCAGTCCACGGAAAAATTCATTTAAAATTCATCGTAAGTCCAATTGATGAAATTCCAGTTGGAGAATTACAACGACACGTGGCCATCTACTGTACAAATTTCGTGACCTAACTCTATCCAGATTTCAAGTTATGACGAAAAACATAACACACATTTTCTGCAGAAAAAATGCAGCTTCTGATGCTGTACAAAATGGACCTTTAAAAATAGCAAACAACCTCAAAAAAATATGACTCCAGTTCCATTTGAATCGTTTTTCGAAAACGTATAATTTAGACTTCAGAAAATCAAATTTTCAATTTATAATGGTTCGTTTATAGCCAACTGAAGTTGGCTGTTTTCTTCAATCAGCATGCTGTTTTACAAATCAAACAACACCAAAACGCGTGTAAACGATCCCGACCCTTCCTAATACCAACTAACAGCAGGTTAATCATCGATTATCACCTAACCATATTAATAACCACAAAACCCTAGATATAAACATCATGATTTTCACCAAGAACGCAACCAATGATCATTTATGCATGCATATCATCAAACAATTCACACAATCGCATAATTAACCGAAACAAATCATGCAACAACAAAACCCTAGCATGTCAACTAAAAATCACAGCCATGATTATACAAATTTACACCAATAATCACAATCCAAATCAAGAATACTAACCTTGGAACAAGAGAAGGGATTACAAGGAAGTGAAAGGTGAATAACACAAGGAAGTTGGGCTAATGGGCTACAAGGAACAAGAGATGTGGGTTTGGGCTTTATATTTCGAATAAGGGGATAAGGGTGGGGTTGGGCCTATAAATGGCGCAAGAAGGGGAGGGGGTGGGCTTGGGTTGGGTTTTAATAGGTAACGGTTTCGCACTAAGCGACGATTTCGCAAGATTCACGAAATAATTAATTAAAACGTTGCGTATCACGGAATAATATTTTACAATGCTTCAATTCACAAAATAACGTATTCCAACATTTCAGTTTCGGTTTTCGGTTTCACATAATTCACATTACACATTACCAAGCACACAATCGTTCCAATAAAATCAATCAGCAATTCAATTCATTTAACGTACATGAAATTTCACCGTAAAACGATACGTTCAAGAATTTACACGAGTTGTCACAAAAGTAGATGAAGTTAAAAAATAAATAAAAACAGTTGGTGGGGTAGGCTCATCCTCCATTTCCATGTTTTCATCCTTGGAGGGGCATCCTCCAAGGACTATGACGTGGCGCTTACATGACGGGTTATCCTCCAAGGATGAGCCTCTACCATACCGCATAGCCTTAAGGTGGCACAATAATCTATTACCATGCTCTCATTTAGTTTTTAGACTTCAAGTTTTAGGCTATAACCAAGATGTCCTCAATTTAGGTACACGTGTTTGCGAAAATATAATACTAATAAAAGATTACATCTAATGCCAAATGGCATTCTCTCCTCTAACCTATTTCCAATTAATGCCACATGGCAATTTTATGTTTAACTTATTAATAATTAACTAGAATTACCACTCGTCGTAATGCGGCGGGGATTCATTAGTTACATATTATATTATATTATATTATATGAAAGTCAAATGTTTCTTACTTGACCATGAACCTGTGTGTAAAACACAAGTTGATCTCTGACTCGTGCGTTGCCACAGACTATCAAACGGGGGAAAATAGACGCGCTGCGACAGGTCTGTTAAATGGAAAAAATAGCTGAAAAACGTTGAACCCCACACGTACGTTGCGGCGTGTTAACTAGGAAAATTTAGAACGAAACGTTAAACGGAAAACTTGCAAAAGATGAAAAGTATATGGGACCAAAGTTGAAAGTTAAAAAGTGTTGGGGTTAAATTGTAAATGATGAAAAGCTTTGGGTTAAAAGTAAAAAAATCAAAGGGGTTAAATTGCAAAAGATAGAAACTTTTGAATTATAAATGAAAAATCAAACTAATCAAAGGGTTTAAATAACCAAAGAATAAAACTTTAGACTTAAATTGTCAAAGATTGAAACTTTAGGGTTAGAAAGAAAAATCCAATATTTTTTTGAAAAACTCTCAAAATCAATAGTACAACTACCATACGCAAATACATGTTACTTATTTATAGTATATAATATCTAATTCTAATTTATGATTAAAATATATACATAAATGATCTATAATTTAAAAAACTATGATTTTAGTACTTCTTAAAATAAAATAGTTTAAATTACAAAAAAGTTGTCATCCATGGCTGAGATTATATAAAAAGTCGATATATAAGTTTTTCTAACATGTAAATAAAAGCTAAAAACAGCAACTAACCGGAAGATTATCTCACAAATAGACAAAAATTTTATTGAACTATGTTTTAAAATTATAGACTGAGAGGACTTAACGTTTTGAAGTTTTATAGTTGAGATAATATTAAGGTATGTAGCTACACCGATTTATGATCAATAAATGTGTTCAATTTAATAGAGGTAAGAAATATATGAATATCATTTTATATATTGATTTGTAACATAGTCAATTAACCTTTAATAATGAAAAGATTTTATTCATCATATATAAACCTTTAACTTATCTCATAACTTTACAATAACTATTTATTAATTAAATATGCATAACAATTATTAGTAAGAATAACAATCTAATTTATGTCATACCAATAAAATTGACTTTTTACCAATAAAGAGAAAAAAAACAACTTAAATAGTGATTTTTGTAAACATAATTGAGGTCTTAGAGATTTATTTTAAATAAAAGTTATATTTAAAAGATACACAATTATAAAAATTATTATTATATTTTTACACTGATATATGTAACGTAATAGATAATTTCATTCATATTAATAATATATAAATTTGTATATTACATGTTTTTCAGTATTCAACCTTTGTATTACACGGCTATTATGCTATTTTCAGTGTTACTAATTAAGATGGGCCGGTTTTTGTGATAAATTCAAGTTAGTGTGTGAACTATCATATGGTAATAAAAATCGTTTATATAAAGTTTCGTTACTAACTAAAATAGGTCATTAGTCATATAAAGTTTTTAAAGATTATATAATTATATCGTTTAAATTATTTAAAGTTTTTTAAAGATTATATAAACTTATATTTGAGTAGGAGAGATGTATTAAACATGTTAATAACCTGTATTAAACAAGTAAAACAACTAACCACTAATTATTTCACTTCATAACAATCTACAAAGCTTTTATAACAATCTACAAAGCTTGTCAATGAAGAAACAGGAAGAAGCAGGGACATGACTCAGGGGGTGTTCATCGAATCGAATAACGAATTTTCGAATTATTCGAATTTTTATTTTTTTACTTGAATTCGTATTCGATTCGATTAGTATTTGAAACTCAAATTCGAATTCAAACCGAATTCGAGTAATTCGATTTAGTTCAAATTCACCCTAAATAATAAATTATTTACTTCCATTTTCTAAAACTGCTACAAATAATTATATTCAACATAAAATATAATAATTTGCAAAATGAATTAACTATCAATATGTCAAAACACCAAAATTTAGAAGATAGGTTGGTTACTAATAGCGATTTAAGTTAGGTAAAAGTTTAGAAATATATAGTATGAGCTATTTGTCAGTAGGTTTGGTAATATTATGAATAATAAACTTATCACTTATAGAGGTGGTTCATACTTTGGCCAAGTTTAGAAGTTATATGTGTGTGTATAAATATGTTTGCGTGTGTATATACATATATTAAAAAATATATATACATATATTAAAATATATATAATTGAATTGGAATTTCGAATCGAATCGAATTTAAAATCATAAATTCGTATTCGATTCTAATTCGATTACTGGATTCGAATACGATTCGTATTCGAATATTTTTAATCGAATTCGACTCGAATCGAATTTCGAATTTTTCGAATACAAATCAAATTCTGAACACCCCTAGACATGAGGATTCAAGACAAGTAATGGAAAACCTAAAAACTCTAGTAAGCATTCATGTGCTAGGAGAGCAACAAGATTTTTTTTTTTTTTTTGAACGGCAAATTTGGATCACTACGGACTACTGGAGTATCATCGTGCCACGAGCAGAACCACTCGATCATATCCATCTGCACTAGGCATAATGCATATGCACCAATTTAGGAGGAAACCCAATAAATATGGAAAAACCCCCTTGTGTGAATCGAACCCAGGACCTATTGGTCCCAAAACCTTGTCCCACCCCGAAGATTCCAGTAGACTATAAATCCATAGAATATTGGGGTACAAAAGGTGGTCAAAGCAGTAGACTTTTGCTTCCTACAAATGTTGTTAATGCTAGAATATTGCGTGTAGGAAGTATGTTGGGATTAAGGTTGACCAAAATATAAAAAAAAAAGTCGGCCACTTTTATTTTCAATTTTCAAAGAAAGACAGGGTTTAGAAGTGTATCAGGCTTGTCGGCATGGGGTTCGTCCCCGGATCATCCTGGGTCGGCGACGGTCCAAACACCGTGCCGCCCCCCCGCGTCCCGTCCTCCCCGTCCGATGCTAGACGTTTGCGACGATCCATAAGTGGTGGGGCCCAATCAAAAAGTGACCGTTAAATAAAAAAAAAATATTCAATTTTTTTTCAAAAACTAACGGTAATATTATTATTATTTATAAATTTCAATTCCATTTTCACCTTCATTCACCAAACTAACCACAACATCTCATCCCTCTCTCACATAATTTTTAAAAATCTTCTTCCACTTTTATAAACCTTATACTTTAGCATGGATCCTTTCAACAACCCGAGCGACCCGAACAACCCGAACAATCCGTATAACCCGACGACTCCCATCAACCCGACCCAACCTAATGTTTTCTCGGGTCCGGGATATTATCCGACGTTAGAACCGAACCAATTCTCACAATACTCATCAAATGCGTTTGCATCATTCCAACACTCGCCAAACCAATTCGCTCAATTTTCTCAAAATCAAGCCCTTCAACAAATGATGATGCGGGGTGCTTATAATTTCCAACCGAACCCGACACCACCCGTTCAACCCCAACCGATCCCGACGCAATCCTTTCAACAATCCGAACCCGACGACGATGTGGAGGTTGTTCCCGAAACCCAACCGCCAAAAGGAAAAGGAAAACGAAACAAAGGCAAGAAAGTGGTGGGTGATGAACCGTCCAAAGCAAAGGGGCAAAAGTGGACGACAATCGAAGAAGAAGCCTTAGCCAAGGCCTACATTGGCACGTCTGACAACCCGATTAGAGGTTCGTATTTTTTTATAAGTTTAATTTGTTTTGTTTTTTTTTTTTTACTTCACATTTCGTTTTTTTTAATTCTTTTAGAAATTGTTTTTTTTTTTGTTTTTTATGTACTTTAACAGTGGGTTTTTTTGTTTGTTTTTTATAGAATTTGTTTTTTTAATTTACTTTAACAGTGGGTTTTTTTAATTCTTTTAAAGTTTGTTTTTTTTTAAGGTTTATTTATTTACTTAACACTCTATATATTGTGTTTTTTATAGGTAATAACCAATCGGGTGAAGGGTTTTGGGCAAAGGTTTTGGCGAAGTTTCTCGACTATATGGGTCAAGGCGCGTATCGAGATGTCGATTCGGTCTCAGCAAAGTGGCGGAAAATGAACGCGCTCATCAATAGGTTTTGCGAGGAATATAATAAACTATATACAAGTGACCGTCGTAGCGGCATGAGCGACGACGATGTGTTCCGAACGGCGTTGGAGAAGTATAAGCAGAACAATGGTAATACCAATTTTGCTCACGTTCGCGCGTGGATGGTTGTAAAAGACCAACCAAAATGGAGGCCGATCCCCAACGAGGTGGCGATGGCGAAACGCCAAAAAACATCGGAAACGAGTAGTTTTAGCGCCGGGGGATCGGACGCGAGGTGTAACTTAAACTTAAATGATGACGCCGCCTTTGACGAAGAGGAGTACGCCGTACATGAGCCGGAGCGTCCACCGGGCCGAGACAAATCAAAGAAGGAGCGGGCCAAGGGGAAACAAAAGGAAAAGGTGGACCCGAACATGGTTGAGTTTATGGAACACTTAAAAGTGTACAATGACGTCACGGCCCAAAAGACGAAGGCGAAGGACCGGGTCGCGGAAGAAAAAGCTCGTGTAGAGCAAGAAAAGTTACGCGAGAAGGTGCGGTTGTCGAATGAGAAAATCCGAATTTCCGATGAAAAATTCGGCTCAAGGAATGGGAAATAATGATGATGAATGTCGAGGACGAACCCGAGCCGAAACGTTCGATGTTGAAAAAACTTCAAAACGACATCATGAAGAAGCATAATATTATTTAAGTCTATGTTTTTTTTTTAAGTCTTTGGATTTTTTTTTTATTAACTTTATGTTTTTTTTATTAACTTTATGTTTTTTTTTATGTTTATGTAATGTGGTTTTAATATTAATGAAAATATTTTGTTAGTATATTTGTTAAATGTTAAAAAAAATAGAAGACTAAAAAAAATAAAAAAAACATAAAAAGTGGTGGAGGATGATGACTAGGACCATCTTAACCATGCCCTCTAGTTTTGGAGGATGAACCATCCTTGGGAGGATGATGACGTGGAGCCTACGTGGCGGATCATCCTCCAAGGATGATCCATCACCATACCGAGTAGCCTCATATTATCAGGCTAAAACTGAATCACGCTTAACATACAGAATTTTTAAAATAACAATTAAAATTTTGAAAAAAAAAAACAAGCAAATCATTATTTCGTCATAACTAAGGGTGGAAGGGTTACCTAAGGGTACTACCCTAGTTCCTTCCGATCCTGCGCCGCCATGTCAATTTTACACCAAATACTCTAGAACCACCAAAAGCCTACCCACAAGTACCCTAGAACAATGGGTCACACGCTTTACTCCACCCACAAATTACAACCACCTTAAACACCCCAAACCTCAAACCCGTTCCGGCAAAGGTTTGCCTAGAGGCATACTACCTATGCAACCCTAGGGGGTGGCGGTGGTGTTGCCGCATGACTTCGAACCCTAAGTGGGTTTGCCGCATGGCGCTCCGCCACCCTATTTGTTAGCATACATCATATTTTACCAACGAGCGTTTCCTGTTTCCTGAATCCGAGTATATGACAAATTAGTTGCGACGAAATTGACCTGCGCTTATATACTATAACCACTACACCTTTTGGGTTTTGATTTATTTAATACTCTACATGTTATTATCTCTTTTTCTAAATTAACTAGATTACTTTTTTTATGTCGTCTTTTTAAATAAGTTCAAGTAAGAGTTGCGCTAAGTGCAAAACGTACCCTAACCTTATTTTCTTTACTAATGTATAGTCTCCTATTAAATTACTCATTTAATCTCTTTGCTTTTAATGAATAAAGATGCTATATTTAGCCAACTAATCCAAATAATCATTGATAATAAAGTTTTGGAAATGATAATAAATTTTGTTCATCTCAGGTCGTAGATTCTTTTAATGTGAAATTGTATATTCATACTACTACATCAAAAATTGAATTTCTATGGGTTGGATTGATATATGGACTATTCTTCACTACGGCCCATACTGTTGTTAATATAAAAGTCCACCCAACTGATATGTACAAGTTAGGTTATCACTAATACTATGAATAGTGTTCATATACATCCATTTAGACGTATGATATTATGAACTATGTACCGGTCTTTATTGACTTAGGTTTTGTATCTCCGTTATTCAGATACCCCGTAAGTTATTTTGCTATTAAGTAATTTTGAGAATGAAATTTTCTTTTAGGGTGGCATAGGTGTAACATCCGAGAAAAGAATACATAATAATTATACTTGAATAATATTTAAAATGATATATTGAAGGTGCTTTTATCATATCATCTTTATGTTGAATATGAAATATTAAAAATATCAAGTGATAAAAAATAGAATTAATTATCTAGAAAAGACGTACCCTGAAAGTTATACATAATAACTATACTTGAATCATATTTAAAATGATACATTTAAGTGGTGTTATCAGATCATTTTATGTAGAATATGAAACATTAAAAATATAATTACTAAATTAATGGAGAGCATGCCTGTAGCCATGGTTGTTAAACAAGGTTTCCAAAGCCGAGTACTCCCCAAGTAGTCGCTACAAGGCAGGCTGCCGATGCGACTTTCTTTGACTCCGCCTAATTCATGAGCGTCTCTATGATCCACATCTGGTATTGCTTAGAACGTCGGAGGCGTCGATTGAAGTCCCAAGCCACCGCCTGCGCAGTAGGAGACAGGTCTGCATAGACGTGCTGTGGGTACTGCGGTGGGTGCGGAGACGCCGGCGCCGGCGGTGGTGGGATCTCGTTGCCAATGGCGTGATCAACCGGAGGCGAATGCGATGGAGGCGGAGGCTGAGCCAGACCCATAGCCTCAAGCTGAGCCTACCGAGCTGCACCCTGAACAGTCGGAGGCGCTAGCACTCCGTCCCTAATCTCCATAACAACTGGGATCACCTCCGGCAACACCTCGGGCTGAAAAACCTGGTAATCGCGCGTATGAAACTGTAGCCCAATCCCGTCAAACGTGTGCGTCAAACGCAAGCTCGATACTGACGCTCGACCTAATGTAGTTGACAGAATGGTCAGGGACAGCAGCGGGTCACTCTCGGGCACGATCCCTAACGAGAGTGCGATAGCAGTAATGTAGGACCCCCCTGTGGAGCCTACCGCGCTGCTGCCTATGATATGTGCCAGCAAAATACTCCGCCAGGCACACAGCGAGGGCGCACAGCAGGGGCCGCAATAGGCAGTACAGAAAGAAAAGGTCACCTAGGTTGACCTTGTCTCGGCTGTGAAACCGGGGCATAATCGATGACCCAATGAAGCGGTACAGGTATCGATACAGGGAGTCTCTGATCGCGGTGGCCTTTTGCGAGGATTTCCCAAAGGGAACCCTCACAATAGCCATCCAAAAACTAATAAGGGTCTGCCTGTCTAAGGCTCTAACCCCCTGTGTGTAAATATCTGTATCAAGATCGGCCTGTGTGTACAAACCTGAATGGACGGCAAAGTCCCGCAGACTCATCCCAAACTCCTGGCCGGCCAGACGGAAAGTAATCTCGTGCACCGGATGGTCCGAGTCCTCCACATAATCGTCCGGATGCGGCGTGTATACAAATGATGATAGAAACTCGACCGTAATCTCATGATACCAGTCCTCCATCGCAATCTGGAACAAACGCGCAAACGGAATATCCAACCCAACTATCTCCCTCGCCCTCGCGGCCTCGTCCACGGTCTCTAAAAGCTCCCAATCAATCCCCACATGTCCCCCTTCCATGGTGCGCAACTTCGCGCACCTCTCATGCCTATCTGATGCCAACGGGAACGTCAGATACACGTGACCGTCTAGTGGATCAACTGTGACCGGCTCATGTTCATGCTCTAAACCCATATCCATGTCGAAATCCATATCCATTTCCTTATTTGGGTGTTAAAAAAAATACAAATTTAAAAACATTTTTAAAAACAATTTAATAACAAATTTAAAAACAATTTTATATCAAATTTAAAAATAATTGATTTTAATTTTTATAAACAATTTTTAACAATCTAAAAAAATATTTTTAAAAACAAATTTTAAATTCGAATTAACTTCCATTTTCGTCCCTGTGGTTTGTTCATTTTTGCCCTCTCAGGCCAATTTTCAAAAATGCACCAGTTTCCTCCCTGACATACTGGAAACGTGCCATTTCATTCCAAAAATTAAAATCCAGTTAAGTCATACATGTTAAATGAAAGGTATTATTGTCAATTTATAAAATAAGGTGAAAATAAAAGATATATGAATTGACAATAATACTCTTCATTTAACCTGTCTGACTTAACTTAGTTTTAATTTTTGGACTGAAGTGGCACGTTTCCAATATGTCAGGGAGGAAACTTGTGCATTTTTTAAAATTGGCCTGAAATGGCAAAAGTGAACAAACCACCTGGACGAAAATGGCAGTTAACTCTTTAAATTTTAAAAACAATTTTATAAGAATTTTGAAAATAATTTACAAAAAAATATCTAGGGCCAAAGCGCAGCGCTTTGTGCTAAGCTCTGCGTTTTGGCCTTCTGTTCTTCAAACATCCCCAACCTAGCCGACGTTTACCCCCCGAAATCGAATTAAAGCACAACCAAACATCACATTAATGGAATGTACATAAACGGGGACTAGTAATCGCACCTTATAGAAGTTGAATCATCGAAAATGGTATTGAATCGAGCTCGTAATTGTCAAGTGTGTGTAAATCGCACCTTTTGTGTGTGTGTTTTGTTTTGATTTTGAACTGAAATGGTGAAGCTGTGGCATTTTGGGGGTTAAACGCAGGGCCAAAGCGCCGCGCTTTGGGCTAAGCGCTGCGTTTTGGGGTAAAAATTTACATTTTTTTTACCTAAAGCTTTGCGCTTTGGGTTAAAAATGTAAATTTTTACAACCTGAAACGCGGGGCATGCATCAAAGCGTGGCGTTTTGGATTTTTTTAATTTTTTTAAAATTGATTTTAATTAAAAAACGCATCTATACTTGTCGTATCGTGACGTATTTTGCATTACAAGTCATTTTAGGAAGTTTATAGTCTATACGACACGTTCCAGATAAGTTCGGTCACGTGTGTTGTCGTATTCCATGATTTCGTGTGATTCTGTTTTGATTTCACTTGTAGTCCAACGTGTCGTGTTGTATGTATACACGTCCTACCGAATCAGTACTTGAAGTATTTTTGTCATTAAATGTCATATTATGACGTTTATTATCACTATTGTTCCGTACGATCACGTATTTTGGCCGTACGGGTCATGTCGATGACATTCGGTATCATGACGCTTACCGTCTGTAAGTGTCGTATTATTGTGTAGATTGTTTGTAAGAGCTGTATTAGTGCGTAGATTGTTTGTTATGGCGTATTATGTCTCTGTTGTTCGTATTATGGCGTATTTTGTCCGTACGAGTCATGTGGGTGAGATTAGGGTTGGCATGACACATGATAGAAGCGCATCTTTTGAAAAATAACAATCATAAACACACTTTTGGATTATAACTGATTTAATTGGATTAGAATTATACATACTTAACCTATATCTTGAACATCTGGGAAAACATTAAGGTAAATGGGCGTGTACATTATCCTTTGATATGCGTTGATTCGATCCTTGTATAAGTCATGCCAAGCTGCTGCACTCTTTTTTCTATTCAAAGTCCAAAGATAGTTCGAGGGAGGCATTGGATAGGATTCTTCAAGCTTTACGTGGATGAAATGTCCACCATCGACGAACACAACCGCAACCACTTGATGAGGTTTCTCAGCTTCATCCGGACCGCCCAACAGAGGGAAAATTGTGTCATCGCCACGGATGTCGAACGTGTGAACAATCACACCATATCTTTGAGCAATAAGAAATCCCGTCTCAGGCATCACCATATAATTTTTGGACTCTCCTCTACCCACTCCATGAAAATCTATCCTATTAAACAACTCATCCTAATGTCCTACGTTTTCCAGATCGAAGACTTGCCTCCAAATACCCTCGTTCATAAACAACTTCATACGCAAATACTTTGGGGTGAAGGTTAAGCGGTTGTTGGTTTTTTTTTTTTTTTTTGTCTTTGAGAGTCTTGGGATGATACGTACGAGTTGTGACAAGGAAGATCGTACGATTCGTCGAACCCACTTTGTTTCGACAGTATATACGAGCTTTTTCTTACAACTTCTATTGTCCTTTGTTCTTGCATCTTCAATGTTGGACGACTAAGGGTGTTCATTTGAACAACAAGAGGTTTTTGGTATTGTTGCCTGGCATGATGATTTGTTTAAATTTTTCTAAGTAGCTCTTTTTCACTTGAGGAGGTGTTGGATTGATTTGTTGTTTCAGTTTTTCAAATTCTGTGACTACATCGATATCTTCAATCTTACTCATTGTCGGCTTGAAGTCAAGCTTCTTCCAGAACACGTCTATCGAATTGATTCGGATTTGCTGACCTATGAACGGAAACATATGGTAGTAAATTAGGTAGTGAAATCATAAAAGCCAAGAGTCAATAAGTAAACATACCATTTTTTTCTAACTTTTCCAAACGACAAGCACATGGCAAACCACAACTGGTAAAAAGCTGGCAACCACAAGTTGTACCTTAGGCTCTAACCCGTTTTCCTTACGTCGTCACTCGAAAGCCATAAGCTCCATAGCATATATTGAAACCTTTCGAAGTATATTTGCAAGCATGGGGTGAACCTTGTGGTAGTTCATTACTTTTCTAAGGCTTGTTTCAAAACCTCTTTTAATCTCCGTAACAAACCCCACAAGTTTAACCAACGTGTTGCGGTGACTTGGAAGGTGACTTTTTAGTAATGCATGCATGCCCTTAACTCTATTTGTTGTAGTTTGGTGAAAGTTAAGTGTTTTGTAAGTTCATGCAACTACAAACTTTTCATGGTACGGATCCAACCAGGATTTCTTCATATACTCAAAAACCTCTAAAAATATAACCATAACTTGTCAGGTATGTATGCATGTATGTATGTAAAAAGTATTTAAATAATTATGTAAGAAATACTCACATCCACGACCAACTTTTTTCAGTTGTGCTTCAATGTTTGCCAAATTATACTTGTATATATCTTATGTCGAAGACTCAAATAATGTCGAAAACTAACGAAGAAATTATTTCCACTCCTTCTCAGTAAATTTCTCCTTGCTGTTCTTATTAATATTTTGATGAAAAAGGAACCGACAAAGATACTTGTACGATTTTAGGAAAACTTATTCACACGCGTTCATTATCGCCAGGTCCCTGTCTGTTATAATGACACGCGGCTCCATACAGTCCACCAACATAGACTTGATCCTCTCCAACACCTAGATGTAGTTTTCTACCTTCTCTGCAGAAATTAACGCATGAGCAACCGAAAATGACTGGTTTGTCGATGTCATACCTACAATCTGCACAAACGGAAGATTGTACAAGTTTTTTTGTAGGTGGCGTCAATCATTAGCACATGCAAGAATGCACACCACATAGTAAAAGAAAGTTTATGGACAAAGAAGATATCTTCAACTGCGTTCATGGTCCCATTTTTGCGTATGTAATAAGTGAACTCTTTTTTGACAAGAAGGTTTTCGAGTTGTTGCATTGGAGATTCTCCGACCCTCTTTCCGGCATTGATCTTCTGAACAACATTGTGTATATCTTTTTGAATAATCTTTTTATTCGGGTTCTTTCTCATCAACGTACGCCAGATACTACGATTTGGAATATCTTGCTCTGCCAGCTGCTCAATCAGTCTTGTATCCTCCGAAGAAAGCCTTCTCACATACGCGTGACCCTCCAAGTTTTCAATAGGAGCGTGGTTGTGCCTCGGGTTCATCACCTCTATCCTCCAAACACTTCCCTTTGATTCTATAAACCCTATCAACTCAAATGGGCAACCTATTTTCTTGCTACCTGTTTTCCTCACTGTAGCTACACTCTTATACTCCTCGCCAAGACTGCATTGAAACCAAGCCTTGAAATTATTTCCCCTTTTATTCAATCTTTTAATCACAATAACGTAACCATTGTCCTTTCCTGTCTTATGTACCCAAGCCACCAACTCATCATGTAACGAAAAGGTCCGGTTTGTATCAAATGAAAATATAATTGGGTAAGAGCCTTCCTCATCGACTAATAGATCCTCCTACTCACCACCGTCTCCCTAGTCCAGATAGTCTTGCTGTACAAAGCTCTGCTCACCACCATAACCGTGGTCGGGATAGTTTAGCTGAACATATGGATAGTCAGCCTGAGGATATGGTTCACCTTCATATCCGTAATTCGAATAGTCATGTTGTGCGTACGAGTCTTCCACAAGGATATTCAAGTCCAGCTGCACCGTATTGTCATGATAACGAATGCCAGAGACAACCTCCTTATCCCTCATGTTGGACGGGATCGGTTTCTCGTACGAGTCAGAAATAGCGGTTCCCTCGTAAGAATCTGGAACAACTGACTCGTCAGAGTATTCACCAGAAAGGTAGTTGCTTAACCACGACATCGTATTTTGAAGAAACGCCACTAAAACAACAAAACACGGGTTTGTTTGAAACACTTTTGCAGTTTGGAATTTGAATGAAATGTCGAATGCATGGCCTGCCTTCTTAAAGCACCAAAAATTGGGACCTAAGTGACGCGCTTTGGCCAAAGTGCAACGCTTAGGGTTTATCATGACCCGTCTGACAACCTCGTACAGAATCAACCCTCGTATCAAGTCGTATCGAGGTCACGTCTGCTTTTGTATGGAAAAGAACCCTAAATGTCACGCTTTGGCCAAAGCGCGACACTTTGGGGTTGTAGAAATAAGAATGGGTGTGTGAATATTATGATCCTTTCAAAATTTAAAGTTTTTTTTTATTCTTTTAGTTGCTGAGAGCAATTTTAAATTCGTAAAATCATAAAACTTAATTTTAAATTTGTAAAATCATAAAACTTTGATGACATTTATCATATGTAGGTTTCTCATTACAATTAATGTTAAACTATATTCTCACATAAAAATTATACCCTTATACGATTAGCAACTTAAGTTATGTCTTATTTTTTAAAAGTCACATCCTTTAGTTCATTTCACTTAACACACAATGATTTGCAAAAAGACACGATCTTTCAGTTATATTATATATATTATTTATATAATACAAAAACCAACATACACAAGATATGTGCCTCACACCGTTCCCTTGGTTAATTAATAAAGGCCCTGGTTGTCAAATAACAAAAAGACGCACCGTTCACAGGTGTTTGTGATTTAAGTCATGCCTTATCTTATAATTAGAAAAAAGATTTATTGAGTGTATCTAAATTCAGATTTGTAATACATGTGCTTTTCGTCTCATCTTTATAATTAAAAATCTGTATTCAATGTTATTTAGATTCATTTTATAATTCAGGTGCGTTTCTAAATGTTAACCCTCTCTAAGACCCTCCAATCGCCCTTCTCCCCCAAACCCTTTTCTACTCCCCCAATAACCCATTGTAAATTAAGAACAAGTGTTACAATCTCCCTCCAAGGTAGGCCAGACCACCTCGGGCACGACCACGACCCCGGTCAGATGGTGCATAATACGGCGGCTGTTGAGTGGTGTTTGGCGGTGGGGTGGAGGTGGTGGCAAGAGCTGTGGCAGCGGCTTGTGAGCCCCGTGTGACTTGTCGCGTTTTCTTTTGTTCTTCCATATTGAGGCGGGAGCGAACCTCATTGAAGTCGGGCAAGGGATCACGGTTTTGAAGAACAGTGGATATGTTGTCATACTGCTCGGTTAGACCGGTGAGAACTTTGATAACCAACATCCGGTCGTCAACCAGAGAACCAACACTCTGCAGTTGTTCGGCTAGATGTTTGGCATGTTGACAGTAATCGGCCATGGTGGAGAAATTCTCGAGGGATAGGTTAGCGAACTCTTGACCAAGAAAAATTGCCTAGTGTTTTTGTTATCACTGAACTCACTCTCAACAGCGAGCCATGCATCGTGAGCCGTCTGACCAGGTTTCAGGATAATATGTAGGAGGGGCGCGGAAATGGTGGCGTAAATCCACTGGAGCACAACGGCATCCAGTTGACTCCACAGGGCTTCGGCGGCACGAGCCGCAGCCTCGGCTTTGGCAACAGTCGTCAAGTCAGAAGAAGGAGTAAAGGGTTCAGTGGCTTTGGCAGTGGTCGGTTTGGGAGATAGGTGATCGAGCACCTCATAGATTTGACACTGAACCTTGAAAAGGGTTTTCCATGTAGTATAATGGGTTGAATCTTTTTCAAGAATGATGGGGACATGGGTTTTGATATTAGAAACAGTGAGGGCAGGGTGAAGTTTAGAGTCTATGAGGGTAGAAGTGAAAAAGATGGAGGCTGGAAAAGAATAGCCGACTGCCGAGAACAGGGATCGACTGCGATTAGGGTTTTAGAAAGAAGAGGATCGATGTAGGTATGATACCATGAAAGAGGTTGATTCAACTTGGTTATTTTCATTGATTGAATGACAATATATAGTACCAGGTTAATACAAACTAAATCTCCTATATTGGTGGAGATATCTATACATTAAATTACCAAATCAATTACTAAATATACAATATCTATCTATACTTTCTATAAAAGGAGAATCCTCAGTGAGATAAGGCTAGAGGGTATGGTGATGGTCCTCCCTTGGAGGATGATCCGCCACGTAGGCGCCACATCAAAATCCTCCCAAGGATGGTCCATCCCACAAAACTAGAGGGTATGGGAGGATGGTCCTAGTCTCCTAGATGATCCTACGCCACCACTTTTATGTTTTTTTTTTATTTTTTTAATCTTCTACTTTTTTTTAACATTTAACAAATAAATTAACAAAATATTTTCATTAATATTAAAAAACATTACCTAAACTTAAAAAAAAAACATACACTAAAAAAACATAAACTTAAAAAAAATAAACTTAAAAAAAAACATAAACTTAAAAAAATCCTAATATATTAAAAAAAGCTACTAGTCTTCGTTCTCCATGTCATCGTCTGGTTCGTTTTGAGCGTTGTTCTAAATGTACTCCACCAAGTCCGCTTGTAGTTTATGATGTGTGTACTCGTTACATAGAGCGAACATGTTCAAATCTTGTTGTTCCCCACTAACTGGAACAAAATTTCCAGTAGACGCGTTTTCGTCGTACTCGCAT